>SRMA01024142.1:0-47284 GCA_007224835.1 Danionella cerebrum | reverse complement strand
TTTAAATGTGTTTTTCTTTATAAAGAGTGCAATTTATTTAAAATATCACCCAAATGTGTCACTTTTATTTATTTTATGCAAGAATTCAATTGTGTATTGGCAGCTTTTCAAAATAAAGATTTTCTAAGCTCTTATTGTTTTGTACCGAAAATAAAGCGAACCGAGCTCTCCAAGACACTGTACCGAACCGAAAACGATTGTAGCGTACCGTTACACCCCTAATGGCGAGGTATCCTCCTAGTAGTAGCCGTAGGAGGACAAATTGATGGACATGGTCAGCACCAATACCCATGTAGGCTTCAGTGGTACTCTCCTCTGACCTCTGCCATCAACAGGTATTTGCGGAGGATACTCACTGGATATTTTCTCTTTTCACCCTTCACCCTAGAGATGGTTGTGCGTGAAAAATCTCAGTAGACCAGCAGTTTCTGAAATATTCAGACAAGCCCCGCAACAACCACGCCACATTCAGTCACTTAAATCACCTTTCTTCCCGATTCAACTGCTGCAGATCATCTTGACGATGTTTAAATGCAATGGTTGATTAGAAATTTGCATCAACAAGCAGTTGGACAGGTGTACTTAATAAAGTGGCCAGTGAGTGCATGTAGAATGCAACAGCTGCAAAAATACTTTGGTTTCCTTTTGTAGGCTAACAATGGCAGTATACTTTTTTTTTTCATATTTAGAGTTATTTAAAGCCCTAATAATTTAAACTATAATCAGTATCTTTCACATTTATTATAGCGAAATTAAAAATAATGTTACATTTTGTAATCAGTTGTAAAAGAATTTAGATTTTTGGTTACCAGAACCAATTTGTATTGTTGCCCAGTTGCTAATTGGTTTAACTTTCCTTGATTGCTGCAAAGCCCAAGGTGGACATTTTCACAGGATTGAGGCAGTGTGTTGCTTGCTGAAACACATTTCTACATATGAGACTAAATAATCTTTCAACCCCATTGGGGTAATTCATTTTTTTAAACGTAAATATTACAAAAAAACTATTAAAACTGATCTGCAGTAATCATTTACAATTAAAACAACATACTGTTATTCAAAAGGCGACTGCTACGCTTGTTTTCTGCCCATTCCCAGCATTTGAAACAGAGTCTATTTTTTAATTCTCTCTTTTCTATTACGTAACCATCAATCTCAACAGGTCCCCATTTCTCCCAGCAGTGTAAAATCCCACAGAAACCTATTAAAACCTCTCCCAAAAGAGATCTCGATCAGCTAAACACACAGAGAAGAGAGGGCTGATTTCCCTCTGGTCAGCCAATTGATGTGCAGCTGCCCCTCAGAGAACTTCACCGTTATCTGCTTTTCAACAGCAATTAATACCCTAACACACATGGAAGTGGAAATGAAAGGAAAAGAAAGAGAGCACCTGACCTTCGGAGATATCCCCTACCACCACTTCAGCACACACAAGGCTACAGACATCAGACAAGCAACGTCTCTATAAGGTGAGCAATGCTCTCAAAATCTAATCACGTCCCTTGATGATCTCTCCTGTTGTCTGACAGGAGAAGCTCTTGAACCAGAAGGCCCACAAGAGTTTGGTACGATATCACGAGGTGGTCCTTCAATTACCTTGCTGAACTTCACTTGTCTAACACTCTGCTGCTCACTGTTCATTATAGCTGGCAGAACACAGGAGGGGAAAGCAGATTTGGCTGCCAATGAGGCTTGAAGAGATCACAGCGTGTGTTTAATGAGAGACATATTGACTGACGGGGCTGCTCAAAACCAGAGGCTGCCAGCACAGGCACACAGGTGATGCAGAGACATTGCTTGTCCCAATATCTGAAGTAATGCAGGCCAATTTCATGGTCATAGCAAGAAACTGAAATTAGTTTGTGCTTTTGACATAAGATGTGGGACGAACTGTTTTTTTAAGATAAGCAGTTGCACTGTGATGTAATAATGCATCAAGTGAAATCAGATAACCTTGTGGGCGGCTGAAGACGTTCTCAGAACTGGATTAAATGATCTATCCATTTTATTATCACAAATGCACACATATATTCTCCATCACAAACGCTCAAATAATAAAAAGGTCCTTCTTGTCTCAGGTTTAAAAAAGGTGGGTTTATTTTTATTTTAATAAAGTTTAATTTATATTGGTGGTTTTAAATCTATCCCTTTTATACAATTACACAGTAAAAGTGAACCTGAGTGGTTGTAAATCATACATAATGTAATTTTAACAATAAACAATGTATAAAACTTTAGATTTTTATAGAATACATTGCACAAGTCATTTTTACTTAGCAATTTATATAAACTTAAGTTAACACACAACTAATAATAACCTGGTTTTACTTAAGATTTTATTATATAAATAGTTTAAGATGCTTTTGTTTGGAGTAATGTTACACTCACAATACAAATGCACAATATTATATATCCTTGACACAATATATGCATCACAATTTAAACCAAAAAAAGAAAGTGACATTAAGGGCATATCCACTCATACCCAGGTTTTTATTTTTCCCTAAATGTTTTTTTTTTTTTTGTCTTGCACTGTCCACATGTGTCCGTTTAAAAAAAAAAACATCCACATGGACACTCAAAAACCCCGGAAGCGCTGTAATGACTCTACTGGAGAAAATGTGCACAAAAATACCTGTTTTCAAGATAACTGGGTATGTGTAGGACAGGTCCAACATTGAAAATGATTTTAATGTTTAAACTACAGTTGAAAAATCAAAACAAAAAATTAAGATAACATTTTTAAGATAAATTGCAATATTGTACTGTATTTTGTACACATCATATTGCTCATTAAAACAAACAGAACTTTATCATGCCCATTTAATTTAAATCATGTTAGTTTAATACATTCTTGTCACATGGAATTGATGTAAACAATAAAATCAAGTACATTCATGGACTATTTCTATTCTAGGATAGACTCTAAAGTAGTACAGATTTACATTTTAATATAATTAGTCTAATCTGCAAACCACAAAATGCCAATAGTTGGCACCAGCGATTTAAGGGCCAGGAGAGTGAATAAAAAGCTGATAAAGAGTAGTTTGTCTCATCTAGATGAAAGCTCTGACATACCTAAAACATTAGAATGATATAATTCCGAAACACAAATGTGGTTTTCTAGTGGTAAAATGTTCATTATAAAACTTAGTCAAGAAAAAGGGTTCAGGAAATAGAAAACAATTCCAAAACGTAATTTTTCAACCTCAGTAGCTAAAGTCAAACACGTACAGTTACTAATCAAAGCATTAGTAGCAAAACTTTGCTTTTGATGATTAAACATTGTATTCATGATTGAAACAACACATGGATGGGTAAATTGTGACATTAGAGCTGCAATTTCAATTATAAAGTCATTTATTTTGTTTCTTTTAATTAGAAAAGAACTTTAGAGGCCCTCTTCTGGCTTATTCAATGACTTGTTCAATGTCTTACTCACTGTCTAAAGACTTGAACCCAAACTCAAACTCACTTGAACCCATCCCCACTCAACGGAAGTAGTCCACACCGGCAGCCAAGCTGGTATTTGTGCATAATACTGCTCAAAAATTACTGAAGGAGAGGGGGGCATCAAGAACGGACGATCATTGGGCCAAAGTCCATTTTTTAACATCGATATCAAGCAACACAAGTTCAACTTTTCGATTTTACAGATTAACAGCCCATCTCTAAGTGACATCATCATTTAATGGCATCATCATAAGATGCTGAAACAACCTCTTTAAAAAGACTTTTTTAAGCATCAAGTATGGCTTCTTCCGTTTCAAGAGAGTCAATAGAAAAATCGAACAGAAAGACACAGCAATGCCTCTATTCCCTCAAGTTGCTCCCCACATCGAAGAAGACACAGATATTCTTTTACAGGTGCACTATTGATACAGCGCACACTACCTACACGAGGTGTTGGGCTCTGAATGCAGCCCAATCTGCAGGATGCCCATACATGCCCGAGCGAAAAATCATTACTGACCCCTGTGCTCCACACAACAGCTTCGTTCCATTGTTGCAGTCAGAAAAAGCCCAGAAAAGCCTTGCAGTCAATACTGCAAGGTTTAGGAGGGTATGCACCCAGGCTCTCCAGACACTTAATGAGGACTCTGGCTGAGTTGAAACAACAAGAAACTTCACGATTCAAACTATGCACTTTATCATGGCTTTTATCTTTCATTTTTATGGTTGTACAAATTCAAAATGGCACATGGTTTCTTTAAATTTGCTTTCAGTTAAAATTTTTTGCAGCCATATGTAGATGTTGCAATCACTTCCATTGTAAATTTGACAATAGGTGGAAGATATTGGCTATGGTTGAACTCAACCATGAAGTGGTAGGCCATGCCAAGCGATAGAATGGTGACGCACAAAGACGGTAAAGTTGGTGACCTCTGCACTCTATAACTACACAACTGCAAACTTCAGGTGGCCATCAGCTAACCTCAAGAAGAGTCAGAAGAGAGCCACACCATCACAGCTGCAAACCAGCGCCAACCAGCTGCAATCAAGCAATGCATCACAAAGTGAAATGCAAAGCATCAAATGCAGTGGTGTAAAGCATAGACCCTAGAGCAGTAAGCTGAAACATGTTTAAAATGTGTGAAATGTCTACTTTTGTGTTGCTAGGGGGTGGTGAGCTGAAGCAATAGCCTCACTTGAAGAAAATCGGAAACAAATACATGTATTTTAGGCTGAAAAAACTCATGGCTATATCTTTAAAGTTTGGAGAATGAGAAGATTTAATTTGATTGAGAAAAGGAACCTAAAGGAAAAAAAAACATAAAGGATGATCATATATATTGTTTTTCTGGGTCATAGTAAATAATGGAAAGCCAAAAAACAACAACAAAAAAAAGGAAACTTTAGTTTAAAAAGAAATAAAACAAAAATTATGTATTAATTCTTTAAATTCAAAATGAAATGAATGACTGATTACTATGATCTTGCCTTAATTATTATATCAAAGCTGTTCACTCGTTTAGTTGAAAAATTGATATGTCGTTAGGGTCAAGAGTCAATCTCTTTTGTTGGCATCTCTTCAAGAGCTTCAGCAGCCTCTTGTTTAATTAGGGGTACACCTCTCTGGCAATGTTAATTACAGAAGCAATAGTCACTCATGTGCTTTTGTGTTATTTTCCTAAAAACACAAACTGCCACATTAGATGGTAGAGTCTTTACAATATTTTGCAGGCTTTTTGAGTTTTAGTGTCGACCGTTTATTATTATTATTATTATTATTATTATTATTTTGTACATGGTAAAAAAAACTAATTTGAAAAAAAAACTCATGTGGACATGGCCACGGTGCTTCATTTAGCCTGTTCATCATTAATGGCAAAAATGCAGCTCATACTGCATTGGTTAAAAATACAGAGCCATCACATGACAAAGGAACGAAAATAACTAGCATTAATCAAATTGCTTAAATCAATTCTCGCTCCAATCCGAACTGCACTCGTTAAAGTAATGTGAGAGGTAATGTGTTAAACGAAAAACACTTAAACCTAAAGACTTGTCAGGTCAGAGATGAACCAAAAAAAATGTAACCAAATTACTTTGGTTTTACTGATTGAGACTCAAAGATCCAAGTCAATCAAATGCGGTTAGAGTGCAGCAAGAGACTTCAAAATGGATGCTGAGGAGGTAAAATAACGGCTTGTCTCTGGAGATTACTTTGTCGAAATAAATAAATATAAATAATAAGCTAATTCTAAAAAGCTGTGTTTGTCTGCATTAATGTTGGGTTCTTTCCCTAGTTACTTTTATTTTGTTGTTTTCCTAGTCTTTTATTTTGTAAACTCTCTTCTGTTCCTGCCTGCTCTTCCTCCTTGTCGGTGTTCCTCCATGTTGTACCTTTTATTCTGGCCCCTTCTCCTGTGTGTGTCTTCATCCTGTGTCCTTGTTAATTGCCCTCATGTGCCACACCTGCTCCTCATGTCTGGTTCGTCATTCCCTCGTTTGCTTTCTGCCTTTTTAAGCCCCTTGCTCCCTGTCCCAAGTGCGGGTTCATTATTTGAGATTTGACAATTATTATTATTATTATTCCTCGTGCCTTGTCTGGTAAGCTCTGTGCTTCTGTATTGTCTGTTTAGTTTGAGTTTTATTTTTAGATATAGTTCCCCCAGCAGCCTGCTGGTAGCAATCGTTGATTGTTTTTTGAGTTAATGTTTTTCTTGTTTTGTTTGAGTTAGCTTTAGTTTTACTTCAGTATATTTATGTAAGGTTTTGCCCTACCACGGGTGTTTGTGTTTATTTGTTTATATTTATTTATTAAAAGAGAGTTGATCCCATCTTGTGTGTGCATTTGAGTTCGTTTAACCCTTCCTTTACCATCTTGGAGGGTTGCCCCTAACATTAACTTTTACACAGTTGATATAAAATATTTTACAACAGTATTTGGTTCAGAATCTTTTTTTTCTAGATCTTCCTCTTTTAAAATTGGGTGCGTCTTATGTGCCGGTGCATCTTATGAGCTAAAAAATACGGTACATTGACCAAATATTCCAAATAGGTTATAAGTTTTGAGAGTAAAAATCAGTGGGGGTCAGGTCTCTGTGGGGTCTGTTAATCTTTTTCACTCGTTCTTCGCATAGAAATTAGGCGAACCAGACTGTAAAATTTTGGATTATGCATCACTTTTTCTAAAGGAATATTCACTACAGCAACCCGTTTATACAAATAACATTTATAATCTTTTACTAATGAAGTGAAATTAAGTCTCATTATTATATGTTAATTAACAACAAGGAAATATATGTTCTTAAAAAAATCAGATGCCTTCAGAAAAAAAGCTTTGTTTTTCCCACTAACAAGTCAGAGTTCCACTTTGACGTCACATTGAAAGCTCAGAGATATGCTGTCCCCTGGGACACAATGTGCCTGAAACTGAAGATACACCCAGTTTTGGTCGCACCAGAACTTTTCAACCACGTAACAGTTTGAAAGAGATACCGTGGGAGGGCTCCAGAGGAAAAGGAGACTAACTCAAGAATGTCAAGAATCTGACTCGTTCGTGCTGTAAATAACATTTGTATCAAGAATCCAGGGAATCGTGCAAAAGGCAGCAGCAGTGGAGACAAGAATCTACCCACAAAGCCGAGATCAGACGGGTTTCAAGTTTCTGCCCTGTGCCTGACCCCAGAGGTTTGCATGTTGTAAACTGACCAAAGGGAGGAGTTCATTAACACCATTCTCAGTTTTGCCATGGTATAAAGTGGAGAGTGATGCATGGATAAAAAGGGGAAGTAAATATTTGTGCGTGGATGAGCACCGACTGCAAGCATGAGATTACACGCTGTACTCTGGGATGCAGCTGTGACTGCTTCACTGCACTGCTTTGGTTGTCACAACAACTCGGTGCAAGCTCGGGCATTCAGAGGGCACGGTGCCAGGTGATGGGGATGGGGCTTTTGGCACTGGCCAAAAGCTGGCAGTGCTAGGAACTCAGATACACTGCCAAGCTGAGCCAACTTTAGTCAAAGACCATCATAAACACCCAGATTAGTTTGGAAGAGATTGTCAACATTATCTATATATAGTTCACAGTTACATAAAATTGTACATGTGCAAGCACAAATATAGACATTACAGATACAGTTTCTCAACAAAAACATAAAATTCTTTGTGCTAGTGGATTTAGGAGTTTACGGAATACTGAATTCTTTGGATGTACTGCTCGACCTCTTTCGTGAAACTAAATAAAGAGAATTTGTATCTGTAAATATGGAATTTTCCTAAAATGAACAGTGGATTAATTATAAAAAACTCATCATCCTTCTTCTCTTTTTGTACCTCTATACCAGGGGTCACCAACACGGTGCCTGCGGTCACCTGGTTGCGCGTAAGGACCACATGAGTCGCCTGCGACCTGTTCTAAAATTAGCTCAAGTAGAGCCACTTTCCAGTGAGCTGAATCTAATTAAATATGATTGCTATTCTTGTTTAAATGACACTTGCACGTAACCTTGAATGCCAATATATAAATAATTTAAAGCAAAGTAAAGGTTTTTTTTTACCTCTGTGAAAGGAGAATATGTTTGTCTCATTTGTGCCACACAAGCTACTAACTATCCACAGAGCAGCGCAGTTGTACGCAATACCAGGCTTTTGTAAAATGTACAAATTGTTTGTTAAAATGTTTACAATGTAAAAAACCTTTTTTTTTATCTCTGCTCTTTTTGTTTTTATACGATTTATTATTTGTACATTGGACATTATGAACTGTTGTAGAAACCGTTTTGAAATAAAGTGTTGCATATAAATATTTATCTGTTTACTACCATGTTAATTTATTGTTGATATTCATTGTGAGAAATAATTAATTTTCTAACGCATTTGTGTAACGTTGACATGACAAGAAAACGCGCTGGTTTAAGTCAACAAACGTCACAATGACCAACAAAACGATGAATGGAAAGATTAAACACGTCTTAAACGGATATACTTGTGTACACATTTAGCAAATAATCATAGTAAACATTAATTGTTTGATTGCTAAATATTTAAAAGATTATCGTGTCAGCATTTATGTTGATTTATGGATCAATTTTGTTGATTTATGGATCAATTTTGTTTTTACTGAACTACAGTTTGCTCTTTGTGCTTTTTAAAAGGGTTCACGTTGTCGTGAGAACGACGTTACTGACATCTAGCGGTGAGAAGTAAATGTTACAATAGTTAACAAAGCGCTCTGTCCCAGTTTTTATTTTACTTTCATTTTTATTTTACTTTAGTTTTCCAGTTTTTATTTTACTTTGTTTTTATGACTCTAATAGAAAATTGGAACGGTACTTTAACTCATAAAATTGATTAGTGTTCTTCAGGAAAATGAAGAAATTCTTGTGAGGTATGGTGTATGTTAACAGATTGAATGAGAACTTAATTTGACATTTTAATATATATTTCGCTTTGATAGCTACATATAAAGTTAATGCATTTTGTAGCGTAATACCAGTCCGTTTCAACATTAAGTAGCAATTGTTGCCACTAGAGGGCAGCAGCGAACTGTTGCTTCAATTGTGACAACCTTACAACAGGCCATCTTATGCGACGATTAATCTATTTATTGTAATAAATAACAACAATTTCCCTGTTGTTTGTCCTAGATTGTTTATGTAACATCAATTTGCGTTTTACAGAGTCTTTCACAACAAGCAACCACACAAAAGTAAAGTCGAAGTTTATCATGTTTGTCATGTTATGTGATTGAACCACGAAAAGTCCATAATAATGTGTACCATAAATGATATGTTAAATGAATCATAATGCCTAACTATCACATTCATATAAGATAACGTTATCTGCAGAGAAGAAACAAAAAATAGAACAAAAGTGCAAATGTTTAACCAAACTCCTAAAGAGATGAAATACATTAGTTGTGGTGAAATCTTCAGTTACACAGTTGTTGATTTGAGGATAGTTCAGGGCATGCTTTGGTTTTGTTTGATACAAAACTTTGGCACCAACCTTTGAGAGTGTTAATGTTAAGTGAACATCTCTCTAGATTGGACAGACCTACTCCCCCTTTGCCAAACCCAGCCACTTTCAAAAAAATGTCAAAATATTCAAAATGCCCCACTATATTCTCGTGCATTGACATTCCCCAAAAATTATTTGGCTATAAAACCTGGAATCACCACAATACAAATGACATCAATACATAACATTTTATACACATTTTTTCCAGACCCATCCAAACAAATGTGGAAAAGATCTCTTGAAGAAAATTAAGTAAAGAGGCCTTGCAAGTCACCATTCAAAAACATTAGAAGAACAAGAAGAAATGTACCGTAAAGTGAGCTTTGCTGCTCTTAGAGAAAGGGAAGAAGCTTTGCTAACTGTTAGCTTTTATCCTTCAAATGCTTCATTGTTCTATAGCACACAGACCAATTTCACACTTCTGTGTTTGTCTCTTCCAGTTCTGGCGTCAGAGTGTAAACTTAGTTTCAGTGTGCATTAGTGATACAGAGAAGCACGTTGCTATGATGTTAAAAGCACTAGCGTCATTTATTACATTAACAATGTGTAGATTCAAGGATTGAAGAAACGTTACTTGATTTTTCTCTGGTTTTCCATTTTTTATCAACTTATACTGTTGTTTCTGAGAGCCATTCCACGGATTCGGAGTTTTACATGCTAAGCTTCCTTTGCGATACAAAAGCCACCCCGGAACGGATTAATTTCGTATCTCGAGGCACCACTGTATTCAAATATAATGGTAGCGTGAAAATGATCAACACAATTACTTTGAAACTCAAAAGCAACACAATGGGGTCTCGATCAGATAGATCCTCAATGATGGTTTGTGGAGACTGATTCTGATTGGTGGTGTCGTGATGATATCATCAGATGTTATTGAGACTAGAGGATGACATTTGACATTACCGACTTTTGTCAGTATGTCCCGCGGGTCTCGTGATTCCCGTGGGATTCCTGTGGGATGGGATAAATTTTGTTTATTAAACTCGTGACTGGGATGGAACGGGAATAAAAATCAACGGGAGCATGCTGGAGCGGGAACACCACTAATAGATTATAATTTTCTGTGTTAAGCAATCCAAACAGGTGCGCCGAAAACACAGAAGTCCAAAGTTTTTTCCAGTTTGCCAACAGAAGTGAACCCTTAAATACTGAAGCTGTCGCCGGCAACAAACAACAAAGAAAAACAGACCTTTCGCCAGGGGCGGGACGTTTGTGGAGCTCAGGAGAGCAGTGACAGACGAGTGATTGATTTCCTGTGATCGCTCTAGCAACACTTTAGCTGAGATTTCACTGTAAATATAATATTTATACTGTATATAATCATATAACCATTGTTTTAGTAGTTGTAATAGATTTATTAATGTTAGATTTAACTGTTTTTACCGTGTTCTGTCCGTGATTCTTCTTCCGCATTCGCGCACATGCGTCTTTTATCTTTTTTTCCTCGCATTCTTCTTCCGTTTTTGGCACCCTAAAGTGTTAAATTTCAGTGCTCAAACACTCGTAAATAGTGAAAGAAGATGTTTATACCATCATCGAGAGCCCCTGTGAGTTTTGTGAAACCCAAACAACAACAGCAGGGGGCGTCACTATCTCAATCATAGTAATAAAAGTTTTATTCCCAACAATTTTCAATATATAGAGTCATTTTTAACATTATATAATATTGCTTTTGAATCTGTTCATGCTCTTGATTCCAACAACATATTGCTTCATTCATTTATTTTATCTTTTGCTAATTTTTGTATAAAAACACAAGGGTTTCTTTTGGATAAATCTAATCTGATGTAATATATTTATATTTATAGAGAGTTTTTTCTGATGAAGGGGAAACCCGTGGCAAGGTTGGGTTCTGTGTTCAGCTGGACAGGAACTACTCTACAGTATTCCACAGCTGAAAAAAAAAACAAACCCGGACATTAGTAAATAAAACAACCTGTAAAATTGACACGGAAAGCCGTATTGAGACAAAAAGTTATGAGTTGATGCACAATAGGTTGAGGTAAATTTCTGTAATCTCAAAAATCTTGTTGCTGTACATTTATAGAAACTTAATGATAATCCTTTTTTTTTTTTACTTTTTTTGTTATAATATACTGAGCATTTATAACTTAAAAATAACTATTATTTGCTGATTTTGAAATATTTTGAAAAATGGCTAAAAAACAATACAAACACTATTTTCTTGGGGTTCGGTTTATTCAACTAAGATGGACATGGTGTGACCAATGTCCTGTTTTTACTAAACTGGAGTCCATTTCAAAAGACTACAGGTATTTGTAAGCTGGCATGAGTTGGATTGGAGTGGGAGTAATTTTGAGTGGAAGTGGGATGGGGCCAGTTATACAGGAGTGGGACAGGACAGGATTTATTTTTTTTAATCTGTATTGGGATGGGATTTTTTTCTCTGGGAGTGGGATGGGACAGGAGTGAAAATCCACTCCCATGTCATGCTCTAATTGAGACTGACGTCCGGCTCGACGAATAAGAGAGAGAGAGAGACTGGAGCGCTAGTAAGAATGAGTGGGTGGAACCTGAATTAAAAAATAAAAAAAAAAGCAACATACACACAACAAACAAGCTCTACATAGAAAAGACATTTTTATTTAACATTTTTATGTTTATAACTGTATAGTTTGTTGTGTGTATTGCACTTTTTGTGTGTTTCTCATACACTGTTAATAAAATGATCAAATTTTCTTTCAGTGGTATTCATAATCTCTTATTTTCACCACGTCTAATGGCAATTCTGTTTGGCTGGTAACAGATAAGAGCTCTGTTAAAGCCATATCATAACTTCCAGTTCTTCTTTACACTAAAGATAGTTCAATGAGTTTGGCTGTATGTTTGGGTTGCTGCTGCAAAAAAAATGAGACGAATCATACGCCTCCCTGATGATACTGCATGATGGATAATTATCTTTATGTACCTCTCAGCATCTGGACATCTTCTGAACTCAAAGGGTAATAAACTCGATCTGCATTTCATTTACTGCGGCCTACCACTGTCTATGATCCTCAACTTTTTCCATCTCTTTGTGCTTCTTCAAGAAGGAGCTGCACAGCACATGTTGAAACCCCAGTCTGCTTTGAAATGTTTGTCTTGGAGAGACGTTGTTGATGCAGTACAGCTACCTCAGGTCTTGTTGCTGTGCTCAATGTTACCACCACATGAATCTGTCTCATTAGCATTTATGTACTTTATGAAAAGTAAACCATCATTAATTACATTTGTGAAAGTTTTCTTTGTTTACAGCATTTTTAACACCTGTTTATTGTAAAAACTGTACTTTGTTTTAGCCTTTCCTACAACCATTACATAATGAGCAGGCACATGTAATGTTATAAAACTGTTATATTGATGGTAATAAGAAATTTCCGGAGCAGCTCTTTGGAGGCTGGTTTCCCTGATACAGGTGCAATAAACCGTCCGGACTTTGGCCTTGGATTCCACCGCGTGAGAGCCCCGCATGATGAACACAGAACTCCTGCTATAGAGATCCGTCAATGGACTGAGCCACACACTTTTCCCAGGTAAAAATCTACACTTTTAAACCAAATAACATCCTGCAATATAGGCAATTTGGCAAAAGATGGCAATTTTCTTTTGAGGAAAGATGTTAAATGTCAGAAGAAAATGATCAGACCATAAAATATTACTTTCATAGTTGTTTTCTATATAAATAATAGTGTGTGCAACCTTTGTTATTCATAACTTTCAAGTTACAAGAAGATGTGAATATGAGTGAATAATGAATATATAAGATTATTTGAATATATTTTATTCATTTATTTAGGTCTCAAGCACCAAATGTGTATAAAACCTTATTGTATTTGCTCAGAACGTTATTGTTTCATGGTTTTTGTTGATTTCTTAGAGCCCCTAATTATGCTTGAAGTCACAAATTTCACACATGCATCAGAACTGGTGAAAATGTACGTCTGATAAAGGTTCAATAAGTCTGTGCATCAACTAATTGGTGCTAACAGTTTGTCATAGGTAAATGAAATTCTGCACACATATGTGGGGTACCAAAACTTAAATATAAGTATAATATGGAACATGTTTATTAGATTGACAGGGAGTAAGTTATTTTGAAAACCCTCTAAAATGGCCACTTTTGTATAATTTAACAAGCTTCCCCTAGAGATTTTATCCATTCATCTCCAAACTCCATCAGTGTTATCTTAAGGCATATGGGATGTTAAATCAAAAAAGCTTTTTTTGACAGCCATTCAGTGTCTGATCGGGTTCTATAGGCTAGTGGCACAATAGTGACCAAGACTTAAAAAAAGTCAGTCAAGTGAGTTTCCGAAACTGACAAGAAGTACAGTATATATTTTTTAATTTCTTGTAAAATTGAGCACAGTTTCAGGCCTCGTACTTTAATAAACTACTCCTAGAGATTTTATTTGTGCACCATCGAACTCTGGCAGTCCCATGTAAAGGCCTTCTTTTAATTCTGAAGCTTTGTTGATTTAGTTTGGGTTTGTTCATGGCAGTCAGACGTATTTCGATGATTCACAATGACGCTGTTAGATTTTAGCCGTACAATTTCCAATCATGACGAAATTTACCAAGTGTGTCACGGTAACATAGTTGTCACTTGGAATATGCCTTTTTCTGTGTTGGATTAAAACGTTTACCATTTGAAAGACTTAGGAAAGGGCCAAGACATAAAAAAGTCCTTTGGAGTGAATAATAAAGCAAATAATTTTGTAAAAAAAAAAATCCTAAAAAGGGCACGTCTAGTTTAACAAACGTCTCCAAGAGATTGTATGTGTTATCTTAAGGCATGTCAGATGTTAAACATTTTTTGACTATGTACGTTCGAAAGTCGATATTTCACCATAAAGAGGAAGTTGTTATAACTCAAACATAGAATGTCTGATCAGTCCCGATCTGAACACATCAACAACTTTCTCTTTCGGCTATAGCCCCACCAGGTGGCCACAGGAAATACATTCAACATTTATAATGTCGCCAGTTTTGACGGATGTTACAGTGGAACAAGAAAATATTTCCAATAGACTCATTCGCACACGACTCTTTGGGAAAGTGTTATTTAATTTGCCAGTATTGATCAGTAATTTGTGGAAGTATTGCTTGAATATTACTCCCAAATAAGGATTGGCTGGAGCGTATAGTGGCACTTAGCAACAAACTGGCCACCGAGAGGCAATGGTGCTGAAGGTGCTCGAGCCCTTTGATCACTACTTGCAGCTTTAATTATAACTAATATTGTGTACTTTACCCCAACTGACCCCGCTCTGCCTATAAGAAATCTGAGAAATGAAATGAGTGGAAAGTCAAATGTGATTTCTATTCTTGTTTAAATTCATTCTGTTAAATCCAGTGCTGTGATGAAAGGTGGAATAATAGGAGAGGAAGAAGTAATGACTCAAAAGAGCAGCGTACGAAGGGCCCAATCGCTCAGGAATGTTTCCTCTGAACAAGTGCTGAGCTGGACTGAAGCTGGACTCAGAGACAACAGGAAGTCTGTTTCTCAGCTTGTGGCACAGTAAGAGTTAACAAAAATTACGTTGCTGTATTATTTATTGTACTTGTGTATATGATTTAACAATTTATAAAGTAAATTTAGTGAAATATTTCAGGTTTGATTGGTTTGATCTCATTTATTACTCAGCATTGTAAAAAGTAGAGATGTTCCAATACCATTTTTCCTCTCGCGATACCGATCCCGATACTTGGGCTCAGGGTATCGGCCGATACCGAGTACCGATCCAATACCTGGGTGTATATCTGTATATACAGCTGTAGATACTACTAGCCCTGTATTAATTGACATTTTATAATTTAAAATAAATTATTTTATGCTGTGCTTCAGATATACTCAATATGGCAATGACAATAATCAATATGGACATGAAAAAAAAAATTAATAGACATACCCTATATTTGAAATGTGGATACAAGAGAGTGGCAACTGCATACAAGCGTTCTTCCTCGATTTTTGCCAATCATTTCTTGATGTCCTCAAGAAGGGTGTTTTTCTTTGTTTTTATACCAGTGTCCTCCTGGCTCTCACGAACAAGTAGCCGTTTTAGAACTGTAACTGAGGGGATCACTTCCGCAACAGACGAGGTGGAGGAGCTAATCTGTTTTTTCATGTTGCTTGCGTTGTCGCCCAAAATACATCAACACGGGATTTAGAAATATTCCACTTCACAAGCATACCCTCGATTGATTCAGCTATGGACGTGTGAGAGCCGCGAAACTCGTTATCCTGCAGCACTGCACTTTGAAGAGTAAAAAGGCGTCACTGTGTTTATCCAGCGTGCTCAGTAAAAAACGTCGGGATTCGAGTCGCAGCTCCAGATGTGAGTAGTGAAGCTGATAGTTCGCACGTCCTTTAGTTTACATGAAATGTGTTCACACACTGTCTCATCTAGCTTAAGGGGGCGCTGTTTCTGAGATATATTTGAGACCAGGCAAACTGTACCGGGGCTCCAAATGTTCAATTAAGCGGCGAAAGCCCACGTTTCCGACCACTGACAGTGGCTGGTCATCCAGTACAATAAACTCGATAATGCTGTCGGTTATCTTTATTGCTCGTTGGCTGTCTTGTGAAAACTTTTCTCTTTGTTTGAATGAAGCTTCCAATGTTTGTTGCGTCTGGCGCGGCTTGTCCCTGGTTGCTTGTGGCAACGCGACACAACTTCCTGTGTTTACATTCTGAGCAGTGCCAGCGAAGAAGAATTGATTTTCCGCTTTGCAGCGATAAGCAGAGCTAGTGGGCAGAACTAGGTTATGTTTATGAAAATGGTATCGGATCAGTACGTGGACTCAAATACTCGCCGATACCACAAAAAAATCTGGCATCGGTATCGGCAGCATTTTCGATACTGGTACCGTAATCGGAACAACTGTAGTTAAATAATGCGGTTAAAAAACCGCCACCAAGCGATAGATTGCTACATTTCCAAAAGGGCATAAATGACGAAGAAAAAGGAGCTAAATTTTAAAAAACATGCAGACACTTAGAAGTCATTGAATGTAATTGTGGAACGTTTTCTGATTTGAACCTTTATGGTGAATCACAGATCACAAAATACAACTTTGATTACCTGAGATGTGTGGTACATTGTAAACACTGCATCACTCAAAAAGATACATCCCATTTTCAAAGGATTACGTTTGATATATTTAAGCACAGTTTAGAGTTTGAGTCTGCAACATGTAGATTTCGATTTCACTTAAAATTTTAGTTGATCTAACTATAAATACTGAGTTGCCCTGCTCATAAATTTCAATGAAAATTTAAATTCACCCCAACAATAAATGCTATGTCACCCCGCATTTTACTTTCAAAATTCCTTCATTTATTCATCTTTTCATACATGCAAACTCCTCAATCGGCAACCTTCTAACTGAAAGACCACACTGCTGCCTGCTGCAAATTCATCAATTCGATATGAACTGGGGGTTAAGTAGCAAAGGGTAAACTTTCGACATCATGGTGGAAAATGACGGTAACAGAAAACCGATAACTAAACTCTTTTCTGCCATGCAACACATCTAACATTGTGGCTTTACATCACTACCATCTTTCAATTGCAATATGTAGGTTATAAAAAGTCTTTAAGCTTCCAACGATTGGTAAAACGATGACTTACTGTACCGCGTGATGTGTGATCAATCCGCTATCTCGGTAAGAACCAAGAATCTCGAGAGACGTCACACGCACAATGGCTAGACTGGACTAGTTTTCATTTAATGCAACTTAAGTTATTTTGTGTTCATTAAAAGTGAAGCTTTAAAACACAATATAAATTTAAATTAACAAACTTTAAAATTTAATGTTGATATCAAGCAAATAATTAAATCTGCCTCCGTTCAGAAAATGAACAACGTCTGGTGGTCCCATCTTAGAGCGGCAAAAAATCTCTCACCAGGACCTTCTCCTTCACAGTTCCTGGCTGGTGGAATTCCATTGCCATCCCATAAAGGAAAGCTGAATCTCTTTAGACCTTCAAAAAGCAACTAAAAACTCTTTCGAGAGCACATACTAACTTAACTTAATAAAAAATAAATAAATAAATAAAAAAAACCCTCTGAAGCACTGATTTGAATTCATTTTCTGTACTAGCTTGAAAGTGTTCTATATATTCTAAAGTCTTCTGATCAATCCACTTTGTACCAAACTGCTTGATGTTTACTCCCAATGTAAGTCACTTTGGATAAAAGCGTCTGCTAAATACAAAAATGTAAAAAAAAAAAGCAAGAACACCATTGGGGTTTACAGTGTAGATCAGGTTTAGTTAAAGTTCAGCGGATGAATTGTGGAACCTTCAGTTCCCTCCCCAGATTTGTACGGGATCAAGTTCTGTGTTTTGGGCAATTGTCATGCTGGCAGATGTCATGCCTGTTTGGCTGAAAAACACCTCCAAAGCAAAATATCGACCCATCGTGTTTAACTTTTGGGAGGCATTCATTCCTCTTCCTCCAAAGATACTGTGTTGAAGCAAAAGCTTCATTTTGTGTTGACCTTGACACTTTCACCTAGTTCTCCTCTGAGCCATTCAGACGTCCATTGTCAACCTAAAAAAGGCTTAGACAAGCTTTTTGAAGAGGTGTGGAGATGGCATAATACGGTTATGTTACCCGAAAGGTTTGCTGATTTTCCTGTTCTACATATTTTTTATTTTCTATTTATAATTACTCACTTTTGAAATGAAGCTACTAATACAGTACAGGGCACCGCTGTACATTTTCCTTTAGAAATCCAATTTCAGTTAAATATATAACATATTGGACAAACACAGTAATATTTGTGAAATTAAATAAAGTTTATGTGATTGATGGAACATGTGCATATATTTTGAATCGTTTTTTCGAAATTACCACTTTGTTTTCAGTCCATTTAAGCAATGCATTTAATTTTTTTTCTAATATCTAACCAATTGCACCTCTAAGGGTCTCCAAATCACCCAGATTTGCTCGTAATAATTACAAATATGCTGAATGGAATCTCTTTGTCAGGTACCAAAACTCTCCTGGAAGAAAAACAAAAGAAGTTGTTTCACACGAAGTAAAGCATGAGGTAAGCGGATCAGATTGAATATCAACGACTCAATCTCCATGCGTATCTCGATTACTCCCCCAATTGCACTTGCAGATCAGTCCAGGTCCAGGAAGTGAGGACAGCAGTAAAGCTGAGGAACTGGAAAAGAAATCTGATTCCAAAGAGAGGCCCAGCATCTTATCTTTGTCTCGCAGTAAGTCGATGGAGGTCCTTCCTCGCCACAGGCAGACAGGTACCATAGCTCTCCGTGCCCTCTTCGAGTCAAAGCTCACAGACCAGCCTCAATCCAAGAGCAGAAACACAAGCCCTGAGTCTGCGGACACAGAGACGCCCAAAAACTCCAGTCTTCCCATCACCCCTCTCTTTAAAAAGGATGCAGAGAAAACAAAACCAGCAGCAGAGGTCAATCGTGTAGTCAAGGAACCTCTGACTGAAGTGATCAGCAAGGTGACTGCTGGTGTACAATTCAAGGTGCACTGTTTGCAGTTTTAGAGACATTAACTCATCTAAATATGTTGCAGAGCGCCAGCCAAAAAGAGACTGTAACACGATCTGAGAGAAGGAAAACCATTTCTGGCATT
Organism: Danionella cerebrum; assembly: GCA_007224835.1. Classification (NCBI taxonomy): domain Eukaryota; kingdom Metazoa; phylum Chordata; class Actinopteri; order Cypriniformes; family Danionidae; genus Danionella; species Danionella cerebrum. The sequence goes on along the minus strand of SRMA01024142.1, from coordinate 28,183 downwards.
TACCAAGAGAAAAGAACCTTTCAAGAAGGTATGTGTGGATATACAGTGAGTGAAAGATGTGCTGATTTTAAACATTTTCCCACAGAGAAATGATCAGATCAATGTAATAGTTGATTAGTTTCAACAGGAAAACACCCTTGGAAAAGATTAATACTCTTACTGTTGCATAAATAAATGAAATAAGAATTTGATCCATCAATTAGCAGCTCCCGGGACTCTATACGGCTAGCTAACTGAGATTAGGAGCCTCGTCCTGTATGCAAACATCGTCCAATCATGGATGAGGACATTTTCAAATGGGTGGATGGGTATTCCAGTATGACAATGGCCACAAACACATGGCCAAGGCCTAGCCAATGACCTTACACACATTAAACCCTGGGGGGTGCCACATGCGCTCATCTAAACATTAGTGACCTATAGAGAACTTGCTGCGAGGAGAAGGATAAAAATCTCTTGTGAGATGTGAGCAAACGACAAGAGTTTTCCCACCAAGTTCATATAATTTTAAATGTTTATTATTTATTTGTCCCTCACTTTGTCAGAGCCAGGGCTTGAACCCCGGTCTTGTGGATGGTAGGCAAATGCTTAACCACTAAGCCACAGGTGTAAGTGGAACCAAAATGAGGCAACAAACAAAAAGTTTCTGTGGTGAAGTAGAGGATTTATTTGGTTTCCAAAACACAGCTCCACTACAAAAAAAAAACAACAAAAAAACAGGTGAATAAAATCTTCAAGTTAAATCAATAATATTTAAGAATCCGGAACAAATAAAAACCACTCCAAGGGAGAAAAATTAAATGCCAACAGAGTACTCACAAAAATGTGGGTCTCTCACGTTAATCACCAAGCAAAGAAATAAACAAAAGAGCTACTTAAATACACAGGGCTAAATGAGGGACTGGTGATTCCACTTAAACTAACTAAATGACAGTCAGAAAGAAAACACAACACTTTGGCGACATCTAGCGGCTATACTTTAAATGACAGATTCTGACACACTTTTGACCTAATACTTATAATTTTTTGATCTAGACTTCAAACTCACCGGGGCATATTCACATGTTCCTGTTTTCTTAAAATGATAAAATGCTATTATTTTTCATAGTAAATCTATGATTTGTGTTAATAAGAGGTTTCATCTTTTCCGACCTTATTACTCAGGAGCCATATATATATATTTTTTTTTTTTATAGTCTTAATCAAATGACTTTGGATATTACTTGCAATTAGTTTCCAATCAAGCAGTTCACAAGGCTTCCATAAGTACACAACTGTTTCCATCCTGCACTTAGCTGTTAAAACTCTCCAAAGGTGTGTCGAGTTTAAAAACGAGTTTTATGCTTAGCTTCAAATTCTAAATCCAATAATTCACAGTGGCACCTCAGCCTCGTCACGAGATCAAAAACTAAGGACCAAAAACTTGGGGAAAAACCAGCTAAAGAACTAGCATTTGAAAGAATGTAAATAGCATCTCACCTACTCTTTGAGTGGGTCAGTGTGCTCTCTGATTCAGTCACTCTCCGCCATCCTGGTTGGCCCTGGCCTCATTGAACTTCGTAGGTCTTTCATTCCAGAGAGAGGATGTCAAAGTGATGTTGGATCCGGCTCGAAGGACCAATTTGTTATTACAGCAAGCAAGCCTTGTACATTGGTACTTATGCTCACATACTCAGGATTTGAAATGCAGTAGTACCTCGAGATATGAATGCTTCTAGTTACGAACAAAAATTCTAAGATATGAAAAACACAAACAGTTCTGCTCTCCTATTCATATGTTAAGTTTGACGTTGCGCTGCGCTTCTGGGTCCTGGCTTTCCACTCTCCCATAGACAGACAATGGTAAAATGTGCTGATATGCTTTAAATCCGTTTTAAATTAAGCAAAACATTATGTATAGATTACCAATAATGTACTATAACAAATGTTAGTCAAAGTGTCGTAAAAGAAATAACGTTTATAACGTAGTGGAAAGTGCTGTTCTGTTGCGCAAGTTAGAAAAACCGAGTGTTCTCAAAAGCGTCTCTCCATCCCTTCTCACTCGCTCGGTACTGTCTGCGCTTGTGCTTGAAACCATGTTTGTGTTAGTAATTCGTGAAATATCTTGAGAAAGTTAACTTTCATACGTAGTGCTGTTATGTTTTCTGCCATCCGTTCCACTTTCTATGTCACATTGCATCACCCGCAAGGTAAGGTTTCACATTTATTACGTATTTTGCTTGTGTTTTATTCTGTTTTATTTTCATTTATTACATTAACAAAGGATTGAAGAAACGTTACATGATTTTTCTCTGGTTTTCAATTTTTTATCTACTTATACTGTTGTTTCTGAGAGCCGTTGCACAGATTAGGCGTTTTACATGTAAAACTTGCTTCAAGATACAAAATGTCCGACCCTGGAACGGATTAATTTCGTATCACAAAAGAACTACACCATTGTACAATAATCAAATTGTTACAGTGAAGAGGTTCAAAGAACAACAGAGAAGAGAAGAGAAGAGAAGAGAAGAGAAGAGAAGAGAAGAGAAGAGAAGAGAGAGAGAAGAGATAAGAGAAGAGAAGAGAAGAGAGAGAAGAGAAGAGAAGAGAAGAGAAGAGAAGAGAAGAGAAGAGAAGAGAAGAGAAGAGAAGAGAAGAGAAGAGAGGGGAAAGTAAGAGAGCCATGAGACAATTATAGGAATAGCTTTAACCAAAACAAGATGGGAAGGTGCCAGAAGGACTGGCCTTTCTCACAGAATAATTCAGTACAGCATGTCTCATATACATAAGATAAATCTTCTTACATTTCTGTCTATATCTAATATTTACATATTATGAATAATTACTTATTCTCATATGAAAATTATTATAACAATTTGCAAATGAAAATACTTTTATTATAATTTAAATAAATATATTTTTGGCTGATATTTAATGTTACACATAACTAAATTTATAACTAAAACACAAAGGAGTACAGGGTTCCATTGTTAAATGGAAAAGGTTTTAAAATATTTACTGCTGAGAAAAAAGATTTGTAATATTTACAGTTTTTAGTATTTTTTTTTTTACAGCAAAGGAGAGTGTGTACGCAATAAAATGTCACATGCAAGAAAATGTTTCGTGGTCACCAGCGAAGGTTTCTTAAACCTGTACTAGAAAGTATCGAATTTTGTTTTTCACATTTTGAAAAACAAAGAAAAAAAAAGAAAAGCTATGGTGCTTTTCAGGGAGTGTTTTGATCATGCATTAGAGTTTTAATCATGCATTAGGCCCGATGCACCATAATAAAAGTTTACCTGTGCACTTTTAAAACATTCTAAAGATTCTAAAAGTAGTAGCACACGATATTTAGCATTCCTTTAAGGTTACTGCCTCTTGTATAAAACAGCTGTAAGAAAGTAAATATTTGTGGATTTCTGACAAAAAGAAAGTTAATAGCATGGTTTCAACTAATCTAAGGTGGTTTTCTTAGCATTGCTAATGTCACAAGGTAAACCATTAAATGTTAAAAGAGTTATTTGTGGAATATGAATTTAGGCAAACTAAAATACTAAACAAAACACAAATACCAGATCAAACATTGTGCTTAAGCACTCCAAGGAAATGCCAGGTGACATCAGCAGGAGCAGCAACTGTTGGCAAAGACGTTAGATGAAAATAGCTTGCTAATTTTAGCCATTTCTAAACACTGTGTTGAGGCAGCCTGCAAAAGTAGCTCAACAAGGGATTGGTGTAGCAATAGCAGAAATGCTCTTAAAATAGCTAGCTGGCACTTCTGGTTGCATGGGAGCCAAAGAGGGTCAGCTGTTAGTAGCAGGACAGAAGTGGACACAGACTTGCTGACACACTGGGGGCATACACATGGCCGGCAGACCAGACGCGGGATCATTACTGAGCTAAGTCATGAAAGAATTCTGAAGGATCTGAGCTAGGCTACGGTGTCGCCGGATGGTGAGTTCACTTTTACTAAACTGTTTCGATGCATTGAAGCTTTATGTCAAACAGCACTTTCCATTATGTTTGTGAGACACAAGGACAGTCACAGAACTCCATGAGTCATTTAAAAAAAAAAAAAAACAGGTTAATATAGAAACTTTTTTAAAAAACTTTTTGTTGAAACATTTGTTTCATATGCATAGCTACATTTTTCGTAAGCTAAAACTAGTCTGTAGTCATTTTAAGATCAAGTATAAGGTTTTTTTTTCTTTTCTCAAAAGCGAACATTTCAAAGCTTCCCGTAAGAAGTAAATGCACTGATTTTTTTTACTCACATAGGTCAACAGATATGTTTAAAGCAATGTGGATAATCAAAGAATTCTTCACTTTTATGTTTCTCCACAAAAGCCTGGTACAAACGTCCCGGCTAACCCTTGTTGCTAATCCCACAAGGGTATTTCATTGTGATAATACGTAATGCCAAATGTGTTTTGCTGCGTTGAGTGAAGGGTTGGTTGGCTACTTACCTTTCTATTTTGCTTTTTTTATTTTTCATTTTATTCACTGTTTAGTGAATTGCTATTTGACTTCAAATGGTTATTCAAAGAATACTTACGGATGGGAAATGTATTGCATCATTAGATCAGGTGAAAAGCAAGTGTGATTCCAGCTCTAAATTGATCAGAAAATATGAACGCGTTGCTTCAAGAAGAAATATTACCCCTAAATCATAATTACAGAACTTTACAGACTTTTTTTTTTACAGATAATAGTAAAAGTTGTTCATTTGGGGTTGGAAGCAAATCCATTGATGAGTGGCATTCATACGGTAGCAGCTGTTCCGTCAACTATAATATGTGCAGACAGAGCAACAACAACCCAAATTTGAGAGATGTATTCAGAAATTACTGAAAGATAAAGGAATATTAAATGATAAAAACCACAAAAAAATCTTGTGACCTCCAGGGGGCACTATTAGTGAATTCAAATATTCATTCATTCACTCACACATTCACACCTTGGAGGAATTTAGATTAGTCGATTGATCTAACGCATGTTTTTGGGATTGTGGAGGAAGTTCCCAGAGGAAACCCACAGGGACAACATAGAAAACTCCTTCCAGGAAGGTCACCAGCGAGCCTCAAACCAGCAACCTTCTAACTGGAAGGCAACAGTGCTACCCACCGTGCCAGACTAATAACATAATTGGTAAATTTGGTATTAAACACAACATGGACTTAGCTTGGATAACTGACGATGATTCCACAGACGTTTTGCTCATGGAAATAACATTTATTCAATATCAGGAAACCAAACCTAAGAGGATATTAATGCAACGTCTTCTTCCTGACATTAACTCTTATTTTGATCCAACATTTGCTTACTAGCTGAGACTCTAGCTGCGGTTTTAGGCAAAATAATGCCTGAAATGGACGTAGACAGGTGTCAAGGGAGAAAGAGGGGCGGCAAGCTAAAGTCTTGTCATTATTAACATTAAGGCATCTGATCTTTTCATTTTGTAAACCCAGAAAATGATTAGACACTGACGCATCATCGTTGTACATCTGGTGCGGCGAGTTCATTCATTCGTCTTCTTTCCCACTTGTTACCTTTCGGGAACACTGGGTCTGTTGGTGCCCATTTCCAGCGCACTTCGGGCAAACACAAACACACAGGTTAGCTCTCTGCTAGGATGTTGTCCTGAGTTGGAGAAAGCAGGTTCCAATTGGAGAAGGGCGGGACCTGTTTATAAGAACATGGGTTCATAGGATAATCAATGTGGTCGTGTCCAGATTGCCTTTTCCTTAAACATTCTTTGTAAGTAAAAACTAACAACCTATTTCATCTACAGTTAAAACTAACAGACGCAAAATTGTCCCACAAATTGATCTTGCATGTCCTCAGAGTCTCGGGAACTGTGTCGTTTATAGAATTATTACATTTTAATTAATTACATTTAAGTTTTTCTTCACGAAAACAGACTTTCTGAAAATCACAATCCAACTGAAAGCATTAAATAAAGTGTGTCACACAAGGCCGGCAGAGTGAAGCCAAACCGCGGCAAACACCACCCCCATGGTGCTGGTTGCAGAAAAATTTTGGTCCAATACACAGGAAAAAGCCGAACTTTAAAAATTATTTGCTCAGAAATTATATTACTTACACAAATGAGTTAGTTACAAACTAAAACTAATAGTTTTTTTTGTTCAAGTTTATTTTCATCTAGGTCAAGATGGCTCAGTTTCCCCCTAAAAATTAGGGGGGATCATGACAGCTACACAGAACAGAGTTTACTGCCTGCTGTCACCACGATGTGAGAAAGATCATTTATACCACCAAGAATCAAATTCAGAGAATCATTCTCAAATTCTTGTTAAAAATGACAAAATAAGTTCTATATAACAGCTGCGTGTGCGAGCCAGACTCCATAACGGTTCCAACCTTATTAGGAGAGCTCTGCAGTGGCTTCATATTAGCCCAATGGCAGTAGGTGGCGTCATGTCGTCCATTTTTATACATTATACAATACAAAAATGAAAACAGCAGGCATAAAATATATATAAAGTGTAAGTCTGTTTGAAAAGATAGGTTTTAAAAGTCAAGGTAGGTGCAAGTCTCTCTTGACAAAGACTTGAGCTGCAGCGTAGTGACCGCGAGTGAGTGGATAGTAAGGAGATCCATGCAGGGCTTTGTAAATGCAAAGAACAACTTTTAACTGTGAAGTCATGTAGTTATTCAAGGGCGGAGGTGATGTGATTACTCTGTGGAGTACCTGTTCTAAGCCTAGCATGTCACGGACGGGTCTTGAACCTGGGTCTCTGGTGTAAAGACAGGAGTGTGAACTCAGATTCTTCTCGGGATGTGGAATAAAAAAATTCGGTATAACAAACATATAAAGAAAACTCCACGAGGGGAGACAACAAATAGACTATAAGAAAATAAAACGTAGCTCTAGAAATCAAGGGAATGCATGGCAAGTTCACTGAAGGTGAAGGCGGTGAACTGAAAGAGTGAAGGTGGTGAACCTGTCTAATATAGAAGTTGGTGGCAGAGTTTAGGTGTGGCTCAAGAGATGGACTGCAGTCACTTAGGACGCCCAAGCTCTTAACCTGATGTGAAACTGGCAGAGTTAGAGCCGATCAATACAACTTCTGTTTTAGCGCTGTTTAAGTTGCACAAAAAAACGACCAGTGAGGGGATATGGTTTAAAAGAGAAAAGAAAGGCTTGGCGGAGATGTTGCGGTGTGTTGTCAGCGTAACAATGGAAATTTATTTCGTGTTTACTGAGTATTGAACCAAGTGGAAGAATATAGATTAGGAAAATCAGTGGTTCCAGGACAGACCCCCTCGGAACACCGGACGTGTGTTCGATAAGGCCAAATTTCAACATTGAGAGTGACAGACGAATAGGAAGTAAACCATTTAAGAACATAAAGAATAAACACCAAAATTGAGAAACGGCTTAAGAATATTGTTATCATAGTGTTGGAATTATATTACATTGGTGAAAAGACTGGGAAACCAAAACTAATTGATATTTTCACAAAATAATCACATTAGTCTTATGATATTATCTCAAAGCCTCCTGTCACCAATAAAGATAACATTAAAGTGTACTTTTACGCTTTCTTCATTCTTTTAAGTGGAACTCTCACTTTATTTCTTGCATTGTACTGACTGATATATTAACTCGGCTATTTGTGGTTTTGTGAGTTGAGAGTAAACTGAAGCACTATTAAAAAATACATGTTGAACTTGTGAATAAATATAATATAATGTCCTCAATGTAACTTTGACTCACGATTGCAATATATTTGGACTAATATATAAAAAAGAATGAAATTTGTAAATTCGTGAAATGAATATGAATACACGACTTGGCTATAACATGCTAACCATGCGGCATTTAGCGATTTCTTAATAACAAAACATTGTACAAAAATGCAACTAAACATTCTTACCACATTGGGAAAAAGAAAGAACCCACTTTAGTGTAGTTTTAAAAGAATTGCTAAACGTTACATTTAGATAAGGTATGACGAGACGCACGTCACTCGCTGGAAAAAAAGATTTGTTCAAATGAATCGACTCATGCGCTCAAGCATCATTAGACTCTTAAAGTTACAGAATATGACACCTCTTTACCTAAAAGGTTTCGATCTATCTAAATCAGCAGTGTTGTTTAACATGTTTACCCTAAAAGAGAGGAATTGACATGTTTTCCACTTGTTTTTGGCCTGTTTCCTCCAGCTGCTCCGCTTACCTCCCACAGTACAAAAAAACATGAAATTAAAATCTGGGGACCTATAGATGCTATCACATTTCACCCAATGGGGATTAAAGACCCATTTGACCCCAACCAGCATGGATGGATGCTATAATTTATCGTAATCTTTGAATTATCAATCTCTGGGGTTAGAAAAGCTGATTTGCTCCGGCTAATTTTTTAAGGAAACTGGTTACAACTATATACAACCAAGTTGTGGTCAGAAAAACACTCTTACTGTAAACTATTACTCCCATAAAAGTGAAAGTACAAAAGCATTTGCCTTAAAATCTAGTTAAGTATCCAAAGTACTGTGATTTATTACGGCTATAATATAACATTTTTATTTCCGTCAACTGCTTATGGCATTTGCTTAACCCTCCGGTCGTGTTCGCATTCAGCCCCCTACTTTAGTGTTCCCGGTCAAAATTGACCGGTCTGTTTTAACTGCTCTTAAATTAGCACACACAAAAAATTTCACCACCAATTTTTTTATTAAACATTCTTTAGTTGAGAACAACATTTAAAAGTAGTGTCTAACAACAATTTGTAGATGTAAACATTAAATAACATCAATGAAAATACAATTGGGCACTGGAAATGAACTACAAAATGAACATATAATACAAAAAATAAATGGAAAACCAAACACCAAACTCAACAGGGTGCGTGTGTGTGAGTGTGTGTGTGTGTGAGAGAGTGTGTGAGTGAGCTGGGGCAGTGAGTATGGGGATGTTTTCTGTATGTTGAATGAATTTACTCTGGATACCCATTCATTTCCTATGACGGTCACTTTTGACCGGGAACACCACAGGTGTAACAAGGTTGATTAAAACACTCAAAATTGAATGAAATAGGTGATCATCGGTTTTATATGTTCAAGTACACAGTGTGAAGGATATCATAAGGTCTTGAGGTAATCAGATGTAAAACATAATATTTATGAGTATTATAAGTTGTAAAACGGTCAGATTTGACCCGAACACGACAGGAGGGTTAAACAATATGTGAGAAGACTTTGACTTTTATGGGGTTGACACTTATTTAAATGATTATGAATCAAAACCTTGAATCTAAATTTCCTTTAGAGCCAAGATTTCAGAGCAGGCCTTTTCAATTTAAGATTTATTTTTAACATAGTAGCAAGTTCAGGTTTAAGAGTTTAAGAAATTAAAAAGTGTTTTTTTTTTTTTTTTTTATTAAACAGGTTTTCATTTACTATATCGTACCTAAATGTCTCTGTATGTAAATATACCCTGGTTATATCAGATTATCGTAATATAAACTAGTTTCGGGAGTTTCTTCCATCATTTATCAAGGCACAGGGTCTCAGAAAACATTGCTTTTGAAACAACACTGAACTGCATTCGCGACAAGTCGATTCTACTAAGCGACAACTGAAACAATTCAAAACAGAGAGAGCGCTGTTCCCTGATTGGTACACGCGATCAATTACATTTTTTTATCCACCCATAAATAAAAAGGAACGATTTTGAGAAATTTAGTTGAGTAAAAAGTTAGATATTTGACTGAATTAAAAGGAAGTCTCCACAAATTAAAACACTTGAGTAAAGTACAGATAATTGAAAAAACTGCTTAGGTACAGTGACAGATTACATTTACTATTGTAATAACTCTTGCTATTTGCACTATTTTCTTTGCACTATCTGCACAATCCCCACCATTGTCCTGAATGTACATAGTTTAGTTTAGTTTACTGTGTAGTTTTTATTGTTTATAGTAGTTTTTTCTCTTTTTTAAAATTGTTTAAAACTTTTTATTTTTTTTATTTTACTTATGCATACCTTCACTTTATTATTTTTTATTTAGTACATGTTCTTTGTTTTGCACCATTACCCAAAAAAATTCCTAGTCCTTGAAACTTGTTTCACTGACCACGGCAATAAAGACGTTTCTGATTCTGATTTTCTGATTCTGATACTTCAGTGCTGCCCAACACTGGATGAAAGTCATTAAAATGGTGAAGTTAAACTAATTCAAATAAATGGATATGGATCAGCTGTGTCAATGCAACACTAACAAGCTGTCTCTGAGCCTTAACTAAAAGTCCATTTCTAAAAAAACCTTGTTCCACTTGATGGTCGCATTTTCTATTTTCTATTTTGTAAAAAGATATTGACCATATTATTATTATTTATTATTTATTTTTTTTTTTTTTTCAGAAAATAGGTGTTCGAAAATGAAACGCATTAACATTATGTTTCTGCTGCATGTGTTACAGAGGATAAAAGAAGGTCAGTGGCAGATTTCAGGGACAGCTCGGCTCTCTTTGGACCAGAAAAACCCTCTATTTCTGTCAAAGCATTGTCTGCACTATATCTGTCAAAAGTGGCAGCTGCAGAACCAGCAGGAATCCTGAAACTTGTGAGTACTTGTAGCTCATGATGCATATAGCAATGTTCAGAGACGGCCCAGACAACTGCAGAAAGAACTGACTCGAATAGACAAAAAAATAAAGCTCATGGACAGTTGATTGGAACTTAACCAGAATTTGTGCTTTTGTTTGATCTAGGAACCAGATCTTTCTTCTCCAACAGGCAAAAGGTCAAAGGCCAACAAGGTTTGGAAAATCCATTTTAAAAGTTTTAAACCCCATAGAACTTGCTTCAACTAACAACACGAAGATCTCACCCTTGAATGTGTGAACAATTCAGTGAATAATGTGATTTATAACGCTCGCTTTTATTGAGATGTTTAAAGCAAAATGCACATTGGTCATTTTTGCATGTTAGGTCAGTTTTCAAAGCAAACTATTAGCAATGTAGCTTTTAAGAAATGTTACTTTTACATTTTTCTATGCTTTAATTTTGTCATTTGAATTTCTTATAAGAAAAAAAGCTTGATTAATTAATCATTCAAGGTGTAAACCTCATTTAAAAGATCTTTCAATCATCTTCAACTTGCTTATTCCCTTTCGGGGTCATGGGGGTCCCCAGAGCACATTGGGTGAGAAGTGGGGGTACACCCTTGACAGGTCCATCGCAGGGCAACACACCTAAGGGTAATTCAGATTATATTTAATTAACCTGTGGGGGAACAGGAGTAACTGAAGGAGACCCATGGAAGCACGGGGTTTAACTCATTTAAAAGCTAGGTGTTTTAAATTATTTAATTAGTTTCTTAAACAAGCCGTGGATACTTTGTTTATTATCGAACTATAAAATATCTATTTAAATTACTATAAAATTACTATTTAAAGTGTCATCATAAATTCACAAATGAAGTTCAAAACATTGACAATGGAAAAAAAATATTTCAATTTATGTGGAAATGGGTGGGATTTTTTTGTGTGTGTGTGTGCGCGGCAATGCTTGGTAATTTTTTTAAGCTCAACCCCAACTTTTTGTTTTGCATTACAATATTGTACATCAAGTTATTACATAATTATTACATTACACAATAAATGCACAAAAAAATGAAATTTTATCAAAAAAGTTCAATTCTGAGCACTACATTTTGTCTTTTGTTAACTGCAAAAATAAAAAAAAGAAAATTTACAACAAAAATCAACAGTGTCGAGAGAAAAAAATATATACCGTGCTTTTTTTTTTAAAGAGCTTTGAAAATCACAAGGGAGGCACAGTGGTGGAGTGGGTAGCACTGTGGCCTTCCTAGAAGGTTGCCAGTTCGAGGCTCGTGGGTGACCCTTTCTGTGCGCAGGAGATAGGCAACGGCAGACGCCTGTGACCCCAAAACGGGAATAAACGGGTTGGAAAATGAATGAATGAAGGAAAATCACAAGCCATCTCAGAAGTCTTGAAAAGGCGATTTTCTCACATTTTAATTTGAATTACATTGCAAATAATGTGTCACATTTCTTGTAATGTTCGTTTAAAGCACAAAATTTTAAAACAAATCACCTTTTTGAAACCTACACATTATGTTTGAAATGAAAATGAAACAATAGCTGGGTTCCATCATTCATACTTCATTCAAAACAGCCGCTGTGATTGGAACACGCCTTGGTCTTCTAAGGGTTAATATTGACTTTTTTGGAAAACGGTGCGAAATGTTATTGAACTAGTGGAATTTTCAAAGAGTAATCCATTTGTAACAATTGTTAAAAACATTTTCAAAAGTTGGATCGTGAGTGCCCCTTTTTCTGGACATCTTCAGCAAAAGCAATGCATGATGCATCAATTTTCCAGGAACACAGCGAGCAGATTTAAATAGATTTTTATTTTGCGTGGCAAAATATTTGAGTGATTGATTTTATAATAACACACAATAAAATCTTAAGAGTTAAAATAACTCTACACAGAGTGCATTTGGTCCCTCTCTGAAAAGTAAGTTTTTATTTTGCATTTTCCTGTGCAGATTTGGGGGAAAAAAATGAAGAAAATAGATAATCAAATAACTCTGTCTCGCAGTCGTTTATACAGAGTAGGACCAAATACACTCTGTGTAGAGTTAATTTAACTCTTTGGCTTTTACTGTGCATGACTAACACTAACCTTCTCATTTACCCGTGTTCTGACTGTCGAAGTGAATAATCACTAGATATTTTCTTCCAAATCGACTTTGGCATGCAGTTTGACTTACTTACAGATTAACAGGTATGTTTAATCATTTCTATCTCTCAATCATTTCTAATAAATAAAAATTAACCTCACAAAGGCTTGTGGATGAGCTACAATCCTCTAATGTTAATTATTTTGTATTCATAGATGGCTGACTGCCCACAAAACAGCATTGCACGTGCACCAGAATCAAGTCCACCAACACATCGGGTAGAAAGCAATGCTGAAGAAAATGAACGTCCATTTACCTCACCACCACCACCAAGAGAAGCAATGTCCACTATTCACCAACGCAGACAGAAATGTGAGCTTAGGCGCCTGCTGAAACACACCTGTCCAGAGTTAAGAAATGTAGACAATTTGGTCGAAGAGGAGTTGGCTGATATACTAAATACTGGACTAGTCACAGACCCCAGATACCTGAATGAAATCCAGTCCAGGTGCTGGGTGTTTGAGAACCAGGGAAGCAGTTCAGTGGATTTCAATGACCAAAAACCGCAGACAAAAGGGGAGTGTGCAGAGGAGGAGAGTCTAAAAGCTAACTCCAACAATGAAGAGAACAAGCCAGAAGGGAGTGAAGTAGAAGAAGAGATGACTGAGGAAAGTGTTCGAGTTGATGTGAAAGCCACACGAAGGATGTTTGAATCTCAGTCAAGAGAGAATAAAAGCCTCTGTCCAAGGAAAAGTGAGAAGAATGTCATAGATCAGAAGCAAAAGAAGGCATATGACACCAATGTAAAAGAAACACTAAACACTGACCCCAGAATAGATCTCGTTGTCTCAAATGACGAACCTGTAAGCATATCTAGAGCCAAGCAAGTTTTCGAAACAACACAATATAAGGAGATTGTCCCACCGATGAATGAAGGTTTTGCACAAGAAGAAGGACAGCTCCGGGCCAAAGTACGAAACCGAGCTCAGATGTTTGAATCAACTCCTCTTGATAAAATCAATCAACACACCAAGGAGGAATCAGAGATTGTAATGGGGAAGAGTCAAGAAACTCTACTTTCTTTAGGCAACTTCAGTGTCTTGCATTCAGATGGAACCACCCTTGAAGCTAATGAATCTGGCCACGTCGTTAAAACAAGATTTCTCTTCAATACAAAAGATACAAGAGCTGAGAGTTACGAGGAGGAAATGGTGACTGGAAGCATCAAGAGCATCATGCTTCAGATGTTGGCAGGAACCAACCTTAACCCAACGGTGACCTTGGTAAAAGAAGACAGTCAAGGCAATGTGGAGATTCAGCCAGTAGATGTTCCAACTCATCAGCTTCCTTTTACTCAAGACAGAGAGTGCAGAACTGCCAATGTGGTTCAGATTACCGAAGATCTCCTTGGTCAAGAGAAATCCTCGAGGAAAGGAGTCCTAATCCAAGAGGATAGCGCGGGAATGAAAGAGATAACTGTTTATTGTCTTTTTGTTCACAGTGGAAACAGTCCTGGGGTGACGGGGCTAAATTCTTCAAGCTTAACAAATTCGGAAAAGACTAATGTGACGACTTGTCCTTTAGTAGAAACAAACAGTATTATCAACCTGGTTTGCACCGAGAATGGAACGCTTGACCATCTAAAGAGCTTGCACGAAGCTAATATAGGCCCATCTAATACGGACTTAGGGCAAGTGTTCCAGGTGAAAATGTCTGAATACTGCAATCAAAAAAATGAACAAATCCTCCAAAATCAAGCCATTTATGAGGATGGGGCGGTGCTTCAAGCAGAGCTAGTTGATGTTGTGGAAGACGATGAGTTGGTCAATCTACAAACAGCCATTATGAACCTTCAGCGGGCAACAGTAGAAGCAAAAGCACTTCAGCAAAGTGTACAATCAAAACTGTCTCCAGAAACAAAGCAAAACCAACTAATCTCTGAAACATGTCAGAATATAGACAACGATAATATCACTGAGAATGGAGACCTCTCAGAGATTCCCAATACTCATGAGGAAGAGGAAGAGGCTGTAAAAGAAGACATTGTAAGAGGTAGCATACAGTCAGCTCTTGATTCCTTGGAAAGGTCCAACGTTAATGTCACAAAAGGTGATTTTAGAGCTGCAATGATTTATAGGAGCTCTGGTAAAGGAGCAAAAGCAGCAAACACAAAGCAGCAAAGTGAAAAGACTCTGGAAAACAAGTCAACATCTAACCTTTCAATTCAATCTGAGAAAGAAATATTAAAAAATGAAACCCCTCCTCAAGTAGCATGTCCTCAAGAGCAAATCTCTGTGGAAAGATCTACAAAGAAACGTAAAACATCTGTTGGTCCCAAGCCTTCAATCCCACCTAAACCAGACCATTTAAAAAGGAAGGCCAACCCAAATGGTTCTGTTTCTGATTCAGTCCACCTCATTGTTCAAGTAAATTCTTTTAAACCACAGAGTGATCAATCTTCGACTCTTAATTCAAACACAGACCAAACATCTCAGGAGCATATCCAACACACAGTTGTTGGACAAGTAGATCAAAATAGCCCTAAACTTGAAAACTCCTTGGGTAAAACCGAAAGTGCAGAAGAGAAAATCCCAGAGGAAACCACAAAGATTTATCAGGACAATGTGATGGAATCTTCCACAGGACTTCACGCAACTCTACAAAACTTTGGGGGGAAACCAAGTGGCTCAATGCCTCCTGTGAAGCCTAAAAGAATCAAAATGGCAAAAGATAATGCAGAGAATGGCACCAATGTCAATCAAGGAAGTGAAACCCCTCCTTTTCTCGACAAAGACTCCTTAGACAAGACAGAAATCAACAAATGCAAGGACAGCAGGGATGATCAAGCGGGTAAAGTGGTCAGGCGGGAAAAGAAAAAGAGAGGGGAGACTGAGGACGAGCGAAGACAGAGACTCTCTGTACACATGGATGAAATTATGAAAGGAAATGTTCCAGTGGTCTTGGAGATATTCGATAAGCTGAAAAAACAAGAAGAGCTGAAAAGCATACTTTCGAAAGTAGAGGAAATCGAGGAAGACACTAACAAAGTAGACGTGAGCTCAATTAGAAACATTTTTGAGAGTGTTCCTGAGTGGGTTGTTCCTCTGGAAAATCCCAAAGTTGTTCCACCTAAGAATTACGAATCACAAAATGAGCCGGAAATTATGACTTCCATGGAAGCGGCTTTTGGGGATCTGGAGAAAGCTGGTGCCGAGATAATTCGTTTGAAAGACCAGACCCTTGCAAGACTGATGGACATTGAGGAGGCCATTAAAAAGGCCCTTTATTCAGTATCAACCCTAAAATCAGACTCGGACATAGTAGGACTCTCTGGTCTCTTCCGGGAGTCAATGGTGGCCGTGCAAGATTCACCTCCTTCGGGTAACATAAGGAAGATCAGCATTGGCTCAAGCAAATCTGCAAAAGCTCAGACACAGATTGGAAGGAAGCAGCAGTCAACGATGCAGCAAAGGCCAGACCTTTTCATTCCCACAGCCAAGCCCAGATCAACATCACCAGCATCGCCTTCATTTATTTCTATTCAGTCTGCAGCGAGGAAGCCTACTGAAAGAGGACCTCTTAAAGAGGACCCAAAAGAAGAAACCAAGCCGCAGTGTTGCTGTAGCATGCCTTCAGAGCTCAGGCAATGTTCTGGGACAAAGGCTCAGTCATCGAGCCCCACAAGCCCTCAGCGGCAGGTCAGTGTTCTGCAAGTGAAAACCATACCGGAGAGAGATAGAGTCATCGGAACAAAAACCGTCAGTGAGAACTACGAGAGGACCGACAGCTTCGGAAACAAGTTCTACTCCTCCAAAACCTCCACGGTAGTGACGACACAACCTGAAACCAGAACCCCGTCCAGAAAGCTCATCATGAGCAATCCAGCCACATCCGAAATTGTTACGTATCCAAGAATCAATACGCCATTTATCAGGGAGGAACATCCTCTATGAATGATGTGTTTCCTTTTGGTTTTCATAAAAAATATATCTCTAAGGTGGTGATGCCTTTAAATGTGTGTTTAAATATGTTTTTTTTTACTCTTTTTTTTTTTTTTTTTGGTTTTCATGTCCATATTTAAATTGAATTAGCGTCTCAGTTTTTTAAGTACTTTTTAAGCTTAGATTTGTGTTGATAATTCTGTGAAAATAACACTGAGCCAACAAATAAAGTAAATTACCAAACCATTGAAATGATTTCTATGCAAGTCTGTTTCGTTTTACAGTGCCTGCACGCACCAATCACAACGTCTGTTTGGAATTAAGTAGAAATGACGCAACCCAGCCATTGTTTAAGTTTGATTTCAAATATTGTGTATGTTCCAAAAAGGTGATTCGTTTTTATATTTTATGCTTTAAACAAACATTACAATAGTTATGACACATAATTTGCATATTTTCACACATATTTTTACAGACCCCAAATCAATGCCATCTAGTGGTGAAAAGAAGGAATAACTTTCGGAAATACAAGACCTGTGATGTGGCTTGTGTCTCTCAAAGTTCTGGCACAAAACAAACCAGAAAGGAACATAATGTTGGAACAGTTTATAAGGTGTAGAAAAAGTTTTTTTTTTTAAATAACATTTTAACTTAATAGTTTTTTTTTGTCTCAATACTTTTGATTTTTGTTATAAAACATAAAAACTGAGATTTTTTTTTGTAAAAAAAAAAAAGACAAAATTTACTACTCAGAATTGTATCTTTCGTACACTTCCAGGATTAATGTGGAATTATTGTGTTATGTAATGAATAAAATACTTTTTATTCATTACATACACACAAAATGCTTTTTTAAAAAACATTTATTAGTCAAATTGCACGGGAAGAAAAGTAATTACATAGACAAATCATTTAAAAAACTACATGGTTTCATCTAAGACATGTGTTTCTCTTTTTAATAAGAGAAAATAATGAAGAACACAAGAAAAAATAATTTAATAATTATTAAAATGATTATTTTAATAGTTCCTTCATCTATTTTGTAACATGATTGATTGAAAATATTAGTTAAAATGGCGAAGAATGATAAATGATATGCATGTTTAAAACACGGCTAAAAACTTTACCATTCTCCAGGGTTTTTGATGCATTACTTTCACTGAGTTTTAACCAGATTTGTGTCATTTCCTTATTTTATGCTGTTTATTTATAGAATTTTTACTGTTTCACATGTGATTATTTTTGTGGCCATGCTATAGAGCACCTATATACATATATGTACAACAATTACGTGCACAATGACATGTACAGATGAATATACATCTTTTATTGCTCTCTGGAATACGTCTCTCTAAGGAACTTCCAATACATTAATATCAGATAATTCTTAAACATAAGTGACGTTTGATTAACATTTTTCGGGGGATTTATTGGAAAGTAAACCAAGCTCTCATGCACTGACTGTCTGAGCCCCCCCTTCCACCCTGACACCTCACTCGGGGTGTACAACATGGGTACACTTGTGCCAAACAGCTGTCCTTCACCTATTTGTACCGCCACACATGCTGTGTACATGGCAGGCCAATGAAACACTTGTGTAACACTGTATTTACTGCAAGAACTAGGGAAAACGCTCAGAGAAAAACATTTCCGAATGGGATGCAATGAAAAAAAGGTGAGGGAAAAGATAATTAGTTAAGGATAAGTAATTTTGGATAAAAGCAATTGCCAAACTGAAAATTGTACATCTGATCATTTTCTTATAAAAAGATGACAATTTATTTATTAATAATATTATATATTAATAATATTTGACAAGCACAATCCCTGTGCAAAAAAAACTGAGAAAATAGAATACAGAAGTAAAACACAACTAAAACTCATTTAATAAATTATTGAAAATTTCTTCCTCTGTGGTTTTGAGTTACTGCTAGGATTGCACTGAGCTTGACCACTGTTTGGTGCTGAGCTTAACAAAGCCCACCCTCTCAGAAAACAACAATAGCTTCAACAAATTTAAAAAAAAAATCACTGGTGCGTTTTCTTTTAACCCTTCCCCTTGCCTGCAGTTTCAGCCAGCCGCTCAGGAAACCTGCTCAGCCTGTCTGAAGGCAGTTTACCCAATGGAAAGAATGGCAGCTGATAAACTCATCTTCCACAAAACCTGCTTCTGCTGTAAATACTGCAAAAAGAAACTGAGGTAAGGAGTCATTTCACAGCAGGGACGAACAACTTTATAACACAAATGTTCTAATATAGTAAGCAAATGTTTTAACGAGGCAATAAATCACAGCCAATCATTAATTAAGAGCCATGGCATGAGGTTTAGACTTTGCCTCATAAGCTGACATTGCAAAGCTAGATTAAAATCTCAATAAACAGCTTCTGTTTTAAAGGAATAATGAACTTAAAAAGAAAATTCACCTATTAAACCTACCTTCAAGTTTTTGCACTGACTAAAGAAAACAGACGTCTGGGGCCTTTAGAACGGATTTACTACTTTACAATTACCTTTAAAACCGTTTTTGAGACAATGCTTCATACCGTTTTTTTTTTTTGTTTTGTATTTTTTTTTTGTAAAAACCACAGCTTCTTTTTATTTGCAAATATTTTTCTATTACATTACAGAATATTTCCACAACAACCCGGAATTGTACAAAAAGTGGAAACTTTGTAAATTTTTTTATAGCAAATATATTAAAAAAATTAAGAACTGTTTTTATGTTTTAAAACAAAAATCAAAATTCAGAAATCCCCACAAAAAGCAAAGACAAGGTCAGAAAAAAGTAAAAATTTTACTTTAAATAATCAGGCGAACATCTCCTAAAACTTATACAGTGAGACCTCAATATACGAAATTACTCAGCTCCAGGGTGGCGTTCGTGTCCTGAATTTTTTGTATGTCGAAGCAAGTTTAAGATGTAAAACGCATCATGCAATGACTCTCAGAAATAAATTAAAACAAAAAGGAAAACCAGAGAAAAATCAAGTAACTTTTCTTTATTTTCTTTATATATTATTGTTAATGTAATAAATCCTAACAAACAATGAAAACTGTAAAAAATGTGGAAACAAATGTGAAACCTGTGTAGGGGTAACATTAAGGCACTACGTACGAAAATACGTTATGTTTACATTAATTAATTTCGAATGTCAATAATGTAATACGCGTACGTATGTATTTTTCGATTTCTCTGATTTTGTTTTTCATATATTGTAATTTTTTCATATCCTGAAACAAAATATTTTTGAGAGACCCTTCGTGTCTTGGATTTTTGTAACCTGAAGCATTCATTATCTCAATATACCACTTTTCCAAGTTTCACTTTGCCTTTTTTGTGCCTTAACTTTGAAAAACAAAAGGCATATCCCAGGTCTTGTACTTCCAAGGGTTATCCCTTCTTTTCACCACTAGATGCCACTAGTTTGGGTTTTTAAAACGAAACTGAAAGACAATCGCTCACTTTCTCCAATTTGAATTTTAATCAAATTGCAAATTTTGAGCCATAACTCTTACATAATATTCGTTTAAAACCAAAAAAATCAATAAACTTTTTGAAACCTACACATTTAATTTGAAATAAAAATTAACAATAGGTGGCTTGCGTCATTCCTACTTATTTCATAAGAGCCGCAGTGATTGGCACACGCAGCGGTGCGTACAAAGACTTCGAAGGGTGAATTCATACTCCGACAGTTTCTGAATTAAAATCAATACTTTCTTTATCATTTTAATGACTCCAGTGGTTTCACACACACTGTTTGAAGGATGTTCAGTGAAGCTTTTTGTGCAGCTCTTCTGAAGAAGCGTCACATTTAACTCGTCAAATTGTACGGTGGTTGTTTTTAATCAGGTCCTTATTCTTTGTAACCCCAATTTCTGAAGGAATGCATGCTTTCTTTTATTAGTTTGTGTGTTTTCGCAGTTTTCCAGTCGTGTGTTTCAAATCTTCTGTTGCTTTCAGCCTCCAGAGCTACGCACCTCTCTACGGAGAGTTCTACTGTGTTTTTCACTATCAGCAGCTCTTCAGACGCAAGGGCAACTACGACGAGGGTTTTGGCCATCAGCAGCACAAAGAACGCTGGAGACAGAGGAATGGCACTAAACCCATCTAGAGCAGATTGATGAGGGCATCAGAAGAGCATCAAACCGAATCAAATATTTTTCATATAACATATTTTCAAATATAACATGATTTTTAAAAAGGTTTGCACTTATTCAGATTTCTGCCATGCTTTCCTCTTAAATGTTACCTGTTTGACAATTTTATTACAATGATCTGTGGCAAAGTCCACAGAGAGATGTAAAATTGTTTCATGTAAAAGATCGATGCGTATTAATTATTAAAAATAAGGCAATTGTGCCCAAAAAAATGAAGGTGAAGACCGAATAATGAGAATGTGTACTTAGGTGTTTTTATTCTTGCTTTGCAGTTTTAATAACATGAATACTTTACTTGTTATAAACGCTTCCCTTTAAGAAATGTACTATAAAAATACTCCCATCATAGATACATCACAGACGTTTCCTTATTAAATTTAAAAGATAAAAAGCACAAAGTATTTGTAATCACTAAAAAAAGATATAAAATGTAGCCCTGAAATCAGTTTCATTTTACTCATTTGTAATTCATTTATAAAAATCTAATAAAATATTATTAAAACCATACGGACATTAAATGCAAGCTTATTTCTCATAATTTTGTGCATTTGAGATCCATTTCCTTCTCTTCATTCTGTCCATTTTCAAAAGTCTTTGTTGCTCTGTAAAAGAAATAAAGTGAAAATTAGATTTTCATTAAAATTCTGTTCATTAAAAAAAGAAAGTGACATTACGACCAGGTGACCCTTATGAGGAATATCTGCTCTGCATTCAACCCATCACACACACACAGCAGTGAACAAACACACACTCCGAGTGGGCAGCCATGACGGGGGAGCAACCGTTGTGGGACAGAGTGAGGTTATTCTCCCAATGGAGCTGGGGATCGAACTGGTAACCTTCGGATCACCCGTCTATCCCCTTTTCCATATCCATAACAGCTCCTTTCAATTAACATGTGAAATGCTTGAATTAATAAACAAGATTAATCTGTTGAATTATGAAGTAAACCAAAAAAGGTGTTTGAAGTAATTCTGCGCTTTGTTTCATAGTGGTGCTTAGCATAGCCGCTTTTAATCAGGATATTGATCACACTTGTGCGTGAGATGGCCATCCTGAAAGATTTTTTTTTAATATGTGAAGTGTTATAAGAATAAATGGATGGTTTGCGCAAACAGCTGGGTTACTTTTGAAACTTATATCTTGCTTAAAATTCTTTTTTTTCTTGTCATTTCCTATATAATGACAAACAAAATGCAACTATTGAAAGTATAATAAATAAATAGTTTATAAATAGCAATTAAAATCAATAAAGTGTAACTTTTATATTTCAACCATGTTCAGTGCAAAACATCCATCCATTTTCATTCCCGCTTCATCCCTTTCGGGGTCACAGGGATCTGCCGGTGGCTATCTTCTGGCTCACATTGGACGAGAGGCGGGGGTACACCCTGGACAGGATGCCAGTCCATCGCACCCACACATTCCCACCTAAGGGGGATTTAGATTATTACATTAACCTAACATGTTTTTAGAATTGTGGGGGAAACCGGAGGAAATCCACGCAAGCACGGGGAGAACATGCAAACTCCTTCCAGGAAGGTCACCGACGAGCCTCGAACCGACAACCTTCTAACTGAAAGGCAACAGTGATACCGTGCCACCCATCGGTGCAAAACAAACAAACAAAATAATTAAAGTAGGCCTTTGTTTTGCAGACTGTAGCAAGTTGTGGCTAAAGTCCCGCCCTCCTCTGCTTCTGATTGGCTGGATTGCAAGCTCCATCCAATAAGAAGAGAATGTTCTCCATCAAGGGTGGTTTTGTTACATTACTGTGATTGGCTAATGGACTGAATCGAACCAGAGCTTCTAAATCTAACTAGATAGCGGTTTAGTTTGGTGGGTGATGTTTTATATATATATATATAAATATATATATAAAAATAAATTTTTGGAGAAACTGCATGTGTGGCAAGTGAGAACAGTAAAATGCAACTAACTTGAGAATCCGGTTTGATTATTGGCATGTTTTCCAGCACATGAGGAACACTGGTATGAAAATGGTTAGTGGATGAAAGAACATGTGTTTCTCCATCTATTATTCCATAAAACTATGGTTCCCTTTCAGTCGGTCCCGGAGACGTTAGTCGGGATTAGACCGACTGAATGGGAGCTAATCACCGTGAGAGCGACTGACGAACATATTAACGGGCAAATTAATTTGCAGGCGAAGGTGATTGATTAGCAATCAGTCGGGTATAAAGCCGGGCGTGCCTAAGCCTCAGTATGCAATTTTCCTTCGGAGCTGACTGAGTGAGACTCTCTCTCCTGAACTTTGACGCTCGTTTTCGCTTGAAAGATCAGTAGGTTGCTTACCTCTCGGCAATACTTGGTGTTGACCTCTGCCAGCCCAGAATAGCACGCCACCAAAACGCCAGCACCTCGAAGATCTCTCAGGCAAGCCTGTCCAGTGTTTCAGCCGTTTTCTCATAATCCTGTCCGTTTTTCACGACACCATGAGCAAAACGTGCATTACTCCTAACTGCGGTGGATTTATCTCGTCGAAAGACGGTCATGAGCGCTGTGTGGAGTGTTTGGGCTTCCAACACGCCTGCGCAGCGCTTGTGAGGCGAGAGTGTGTGCACTGCAACGCTCTGCCGGCCCGCACGCTGAGATACAGACGGTCTTTCTTCGAGGAAGAGGACGCCGGAGCTTCGGCTCTTGGCGCTCCTACGAACCGGAGTGAGCCGGCTGTTTTCTCCCCGGATGTTTTGGGTCGAACGGTGTCAGGTGACTCCTCGCACCACCCCCAAATGCCGAGCGTGCTCCCCGTCTGGTCCGCGAATGAGTCGGAGAGCGCTTCGGCGTTACCCGGCCCCTCGTGTGATCCTGATGACGATCTGCTATCCATCGCAGCATCGGAAGGGGCGCGATCTTCGAGTTCTTCCAGCTCAGCGCTGCCACCCTCCGGGGTCTCGGCCGAGCCGGAGCTCGATGCTCACGCGGTGCTCTCCAAAGCCGCGGCCGCAATTGGGCTTGAGGTGCCTACGCCCTCTAGCTCAGCGCCGTCGCGGCTGGATGACTGGTTCCTGGGTAAGCGCCGGGGCTCCGTCCCCCGCGCTCCTGCGGTCCCTTTCTTCCCGGAGGTGCACGAGGAGCTTACAAAATTCTGGCGGGCTCCCCTGTCTGCCAGGGCTTCTAGCTCCTCCCCCTTCACCGCTCTGGATGGTGCAGCAGCTAGGGGATACTCCTCGATTCCCCAGGTGGAGCAGGCTGTCGCGGTGCACCTGTGCCCCGGCAGTGCTGCCGCTTGGCGATCTCGTCCGAGTGTGCCCTCCAAAGCCGGAAAAGTTTCGTCTGCCCTGATGGCGAAAGCTTATTCGGCTGCGGGTCAAGCTGCTGCATCGCTGCATGCCATGGCGACCTTACAGGTCTTTCAGGCCAAGGTCCTCCGTGACATGCACCAGGGTGGTGGCGACCAACAGTCCATAATGGACTTACGTTCAGCCACTGATTTTGCGCTTCGTGCTACAAAATCAGCAGCGCTGAACATCGGTCGCACGATGGCCACACTTGTGGTACAGGAGCGCCATCTTTGGTTGGAGCAGGCCTCTATGCTTCCCGATGACCGAAACCGGTTTCTGGATGCACCTGTCTCCCAAGATGGCCTCTTTGGCATCGCCGTGGATGATTTTGCGTCAAAGGTCTCCACGATCAGGAAACAGGCGGAGGGTCTGGGTGAGCTCATGGTCCCGCGTCGGAAGCGGCGGGCTCCTGCCGCTTCTGTGCCGGACCCCTCTCCGCCTGTGCGACGCCAAAGAGAGCGACTCTCGTCACGGTCTCATCCTTCGACCTCTGGTCCGAGGAAGACCCCCACACGACGAAAGTCGCAGTCAACCTCAGAGGGTTCTCGACGGCAGACGAGGGCTTCCACGAAGAAGCGCCCCTGAGGTTGGCGACTCGGGAGGAAATGAGCTCGTCTTTGGGTCTGGTCATCGACCCAGCTCCCCCAGGGGGGGGGGAGTCCACCACACACTTCTCGCTGCCATCCTCCGGGACAGCGGCACCTATTGTGTCAAAGATAGAACTCACTTCCTACCCGAGAATAGCGGTCTCGCATGCCCGACGGTCTGGGGTTCCTCTTCCTCGGTCTCCGACGAAGATCCCGACATGGGCTCGAGCCCCGCTGGCCATGGCAGAGAGCGCGGGGGCACACCACCCCTGCCCTCATCTGACCATCTCCCAGGGTCCTCCCCTGGTGATTCCGCCCACAAGTCCGCCTCCGGGCGGCCCCGCCATGGGGACCATCGGCACGTCCCGACCACGACCCCTGTCAGCTTACCTTGGAGCCTGGCGGAAGCTTCCCGGGGTCTCACAGTGGGTGGTCCGGACAATCCGGCAGGGCTACACGATTCAGTTCGTGTCCGCCCCCAGGTTTCGAGGTGTGTTCCACACTCCTGTTCCACGAACAGGCGCCTCACTCCTGCGAGAGGAGATCGATGCCCTTTTAACAAAGGGTGCGATCGAGCCGGTACCCCCAGCCGATATGGAACGAGGGTTTTACAGCCCATACTTCCTGGTCCCCAAGAAATCAGGCGGGCTGCGACCAATCTTGGATCTGAGGCGTCTAAACCGGCACCTGGCCAAGTACCGGTTCAAGATGCTGACGGTCCGCTGCATTCTACCGTGCATCCGTCCTGGAGATTGGTTCGCAACAATCGACCTGAAGGACGCGTACTTTCAGGTAGAAGTGGTACCGAGACACAGACCCTTTCTAAGGTTCTGTTTCGACGGCCATGCTTACCAGTACAAGGTCCTACCCTTCGGTCTTGCCCTATCCCCTCGCACCTTCACGAAGGTTGTCAGGGCCGCGCTAGCCCCGCTCCGGTCAGGACCGACAGCACTGCGGTAGTAGCGTACATCAACCGCCAGGGCGGTGTGCGCTCCCGTGCTCTGCACTACCTCGCCCAACGACTGCTCCTCTGGAGTCAGAGCAGACTTTGGTCGCTCAAAGCCTGTTATATCCCCGGAGAGTGCAACCGGATCGCGGATTCGCTGTCCAGGTTCCACCCCACGGCAGGAGAATGGCGACTCCATCCTCGGGCTGTTCAGCAGATATGGGACACCTTCGGCCAGGCACACATAGATCTGTTTGCCTCCCGCCAGAACACCCATTGCCGGCTTTTCTACTCCCTGTCCCTGGCTCCTCTCGGGACAGATGCGCTGGCACACTGCTGGCCCAGGAACAAACGCTTATATGCGTTTCCCCCAGTGAGCCTTCTAGCACAGTTACTGTGCAAGGTCAGGGAGGACGAGCACGAACTGCTTCTGATCGCCCCCTTTTGGCCGAACAGAGCGTGGTTCCCAGACCTCATCGCGCTCGTGACAGCCCCCCCTGGCCGATCCCTCTGAGTCCAGACCTCCTTACTCAGGGGGGGGGGATACAGGCACCCGCGGCCAGACCTCTGGGCCCTACACGTATGGCATATCTGTCAGCGGTGGACCCCGAGCCTCTACCACCCTCCGTGGTGAGAACTTTAGACCACGCGTTAGCACCCTCTACTCGAGCATGCTACGCTGGTAAATGGGGTCGGTTCGTCGAGTGGTGCTCTTCCCGCTAGGAAGACCCCGGGTCGTGCCCCATCAGAGTCGTGTTGACCTTTCTCCAGGAGAGGTTCGATCGGGGGCTGTCCCCTTCGTCCCTCAAGGTCTGCGCCGCCGCTATTTCCGCCTTTCACCTTCGGGTCGAAGGGAAATCAGTGGGCAGCCACGAACTGACGGTGAGATTTCTCAAGGGAGCTAGGCGTCTCAGGCCGCCTAGACCCCCCTCTGTTCCCTCCTGGGACCTCTCCGTCGCCCTGTCTGGGCTGCGGAAGTCTCCTTTTGAGCCGTTGCACTCTGCGGAGCTGCGCGTCCTCTCACTGAAGACCGCACTCCTGCTCGCTCTGGCCTCAATTAAGAGGGTGGGAGATCTCCAGGCACTGTCCTCCGACGAATCCTGCCTGGAATTCGGCCCTGGCGATTCTCTGGTTACCATCAGACCCAGGCCCGGATTCATCCCAAAGGTCCCATCCGTCCCCTTCCGGGACCAGGTGGTGACCCTGCAAGCTCTGCCCCGGGAGGAGGCAGAACCAGCCCAGGGTTCATTATGTCCTGTGCGAGCTCTTCGGATCTACTTGGACAGAACCCGGGAGCTTCGCAGCTCCCAGCAGCTCTTCATATGTTTCCGAGGCCAGCGTAAGGGTTCCGCGGTCTCCAAGCAACGGCTTGCCCACTGGCTAGTGGAGGCCATTCGCCTTGCTTATGAGGTGTGTGAGGTTCCCTGCCCTCTCCATCTGAGGGCCCACTCCACTCGCGGCATCGCTGCCTCGTGGGCGTTGGCTGGAGGGGCCTCACTCTCCGACATATGTAGAGCTGCGGGCTGGTCTACACCTAATACATTCATCAGGTTCTACAACCTTGATGTAGGCTCTGTTCCCTCTGCGGTCCTGAGTGGTGGCAGTCACCCTTAGGGGACGGAGCAGGTGTAAGCTTGCAGTACTCTCCTCGTCATCAGGAGAAGTACACCTTTCTAAGAGCTCCCCCTTCGGGCGGCTCTCCCATCCTCCCCCCTTCGGCATCTGACTGAGCGGAGCAGTCAGCGCTGCCAGGTTCCGTGTGGTGGCTTTGCTCGGGCCTGGTCCCCGCAGAACTAGGGTACAGATCTGGGAGTCCCTCTCTGGCGCTCCCTTTCTATGTTCTCTATACAGCTCCCCCTTCAGGTGGCTAGTATGAACCCGCTCCGTTACTCCCCTTGTTTTTTGGTGCGTAACGATGACTTCCGTCTCTGCCGATTTTCTCTTGCAGAACGATGACCCGCTGGGAGCCCTTCGGGCCTCGACGCGATCTCCGCCACTCCTCCCTGCAGGTCGAGGGGTGCCTCCTTCTGGTCGTCAGCATCAACCAAGTACAGCAGATGCTCTCAGTGTTGGACGACTTCCCTGTCAATGAGTGTTCCGGGCAGGGGCAGAAGGAGTTTCCCATTCAGGTACACGGCCTTGTTACTAACCCCTCTTTGTGTTTAGTGCCGGCCTGTCTGGAAGGACTTCGGGCATGGCCCTTTACAGAGGCTCCCATTCAGTCGGTCTAATCCCGACTAACGTCTCCGGGACCGACTGAAAGGGAACTTCTAGGTTACTTGCGTAACCCCACGTTCCCTGAATAGGGAACGGAGACGTTACCCTTCGCCATGCCCTGGAAGTCATGGATCTGAGGTAAGCTGGGAGGTAAGTAGGTCCAGCTCCTCGGAAAATTCCATACTGAGGCTTAGGCACTCCCGGCTTTATACCCGGCTGATTGCTAATCAATCACCTTCGCCTGCAAATTAATTTGCCCGTTAATATGTTCGTCTGTCGCTCTCACGGTGATTCGCTCCCATTCAGTCGGTCTAATCCCGACTAACGTCTCCGTTCCCTATTCAGGGAACGTGGGGTTACGCAAGTA
>SRMA01024141.1:0-96019 GCA_007224835.1 Danionella cerebrum | reverse complement strand
TCTGCCCCTGCCCGGAATACTCATTGACGGGAAGTCGTCCAACACTGAGAGCTTCTGCTGTACTTGGTTGATGCTGACGACCAGAAGGAGGCACCCCTCGACCCGCAGGGAGGAGTGGCGGAGATCGCGTCGAGGCCCGAAGGGCTACCAGCGGGTCATCGCTCTGCAAGAGAGAGGAGGCAGAGACGGAAGTCATCGTTACGCGCCAAAGCAAGGGGAGTAACGGAACGGGTTAATACTAGCCACCTGAAGGGGGAGCTGTATAAGAACATAGAAAGGGAGCGCCAGAGAGGGACTCCCAGATCTGCACCCTAGTTCTGCGGGGACCAGGCCGGAGCAAAGCCACCACACGGAACCTGGCAGCGCTGACTGCTCCGCTCAGTCAGATGCCGAAGGGGGGAGGATGGGAGAGCCGCCGGAAGGGGGAGCTCTTAGAAAGGTGTACTTCTCCTGATGACGAGGAGAGTACTGCAAGCTTACACCTGCTCCGTCCCCTAAGGGTGACTGCCACCACTCAGGACCGCAGAGGGAATAGAGCCTACATCAAGGTTGTAGAACCTGATGAACGTGTTAGGTGTAGACCAGCCCGCAGCTCTACAAATGTCGGCGAGTGAGGCCCCTCTAGCCAACGCCCACGAGGCAGTGATGCCGCGAGTGGAGTAGGCCCTCAGATGGAGAGGGCAGGGAACCTCACACGCCTCATAAGCTAGGCGGATAGCCTCCACTAGCCAGTGGGCAAGCCTTTGCTTGGAGAAAGCGGAACCCTTACGCTGGCCTCCGAAACATATGAAGAGCTGATGGGGCATGTCCCGGGGTCTTCCTGGCGGGAAGAGCACCATTCGACGAACCGACCCCACTTGCCAGCGTAGCACACTAAGTGGAGGGGGCTAACGCATGGTATAGGTAGTCACCGCGAGGGGTGGTAGAGGCTCGGGGTCCACCAAGGACAGATATGCCATACAAGTAGGGCCCAGAGGTCTGGCCGCGGGTGCCTGTATCCCCCCCCTTGAGTCAGATCTGGACTCAGGGGGATCGGCCAAGGGGGGGCTGTCACGAGCGCAGAGAGGTCTGGAGACCATACTCTGTTCGGCCAGAAGTGGGTGAAAAGAGTAGCCCGCGCTCGTCCCCCCTGACCATGCACAGAGGTTGTGCTAGGAGGCTTCACTGGGGAAAACGCACATAAGCGCTTGTTCCTGGGCCAGCAGTGAGCCGGCGCATCTGTCCCGAGAGGAGCCAGGGACAGGAATAGGAGCCGGCAATGGGTATTCACACGGGAGGCAGCAGGTACCTGGGCCTCGCTGAAGATGTCCCAAATCTGCTAAACAGCCCGAGGATGGAGTCGCCAATCTCCTGTCGAGGGGTGGAATCTGGACGGCGAACCGCGATCCTGTTACACTCCGCAGGGATATGAAGGCTCGAGCGACGGAAGTCGCTCTAACTCCAGAGGAGCAGCTGTTGGGCGAGGTAGTGCAGGAAGCGGGAGGGCACACCGCCCTGGTGGTTGATGTACGCTACTACCGCAGTGCTGTCGGTCCTGACCAGCACGTGCCGCCCCCGGAGGAGCGGGCAGAAGCGCCGTAGCGCCAGAATGACTGCAACTAGCTCGAGACGGTTTATGTGCCAGCGAGAGCGTCTTCCGGTCCAGGCACCGGACTCTCGGTGGGAACCGCACACAGCGCCCCAACCAGTCTTGGAGGCATCGGTGGTGACCACCACACGGTTGGGGTGGCTCGAAAGAGGCACCCCAGACCTCAGAAGCACTCCGTCTTCCAGACCTTCAGTTAAGGTAGCATGTCTGCCGTGGGCAGACGTAGCGCTCCCTGACGCCATGCCCAACTCGGAACTCGCAAGAGAAGCCATTGCTGCAGTGGTCGCATACGCAGGAGCCCGAGTCGAATGACTGGGGCTGCGGCTGACATATGCCCCAGGAGCCTCTGAATTAACTTCAGTCTGACCACTGGTCGAGAGGACACCGCTAAGAGTGCGGTCAGCAAGGCCCTGGTGCGTTCTACCGATAATCGCGCCAGCATGCTCTCGGAGTTCAGCTCCATCCCGAGAAAAGAGATGACTCTCACGGGGGTGAGGTGGCTCTTTTCCCAGTTGACCTTCAGACCCAACGGTTTAAGTGCGAAAGCACCTTGCCCTGGTGTCGGATCAACTGGTCTCTGGACGAGGCTATGAGAAGCCAGTCGTCGAGGTAATCCAGGATCCTAATGCCTGCCCGGCGGAGCGGGGCTAGCGCGGCCCTGACAACCTTCGTAAAGGTGCGAGGGGATAGGGCAAGACCGAAGGGTAGGACCTTGTACTGGTAAGCATGGCCCTGGAAACAGAACCTTAGAAAGGGTCTGTGCCTTGGAACCACTTCTACCTGGAGGTACGCGCCCTTCAGGTCGATTGTTGCGAACCAATCTCCAGGACGGATGCATGGTAGAATGCAGCGGACCGTCAGCATCTTGAACCGGTACTTGGCCAGGTGCCGGCTTAGACGCCTCAAATCCAAGATTGGTCGCAGCCCGCCTGCTTTCTTGGGGACCAGGAAGTATGGGCTGTAAACCCTCGTTCCATATCGGCTGGGGGTACCGGCTCGACCGCACCTTTTGGTAAAAGGGCGTCGATCTCCTCTCGCAGGAATGAGGCGCCTGTTCGGGGAACAGGAGTGTAAAGCACACCTCGAAACCTGGGGGCGGACACGAATTGAATCGTGTAGCCCTGCCGGATTGTCCAGACCTCCCTACTGTGAGACCCCGGGAAGCTTCCGCCAGGCTCCCAGGTAAGCTGACAGGGGTCGTGGTCGGGACGTGCCGATGGTCCCTATGGCGGGGCCGCCCGGAGGCGGACTTGTGGGCGGAATCACCAGGGAAGGACCCTGGGAGATGGTCAGATGAGGGCAGGGGTGGTGTGCCCCCGCGCTCTCTGCCATGGCCAGCGGGGCTCGGGCCCATGTCGGGATCTTCGTCTTTGACACAATGGGTGCCGCCGTCCCGGAGGACGGCAGCGAGGAGTGTGTGGTGGACTCCCCCCCCCTGGGGGAGCTGGGTCGATGACCAGACCCAAAGAAAAGCTCGTTTCCTCCCGAGTCGCCAACCTCAGGGGAGCTTCACTAGAAACCCTCGTCTGCTTTCGAAAACCTCAGAGGTTGGCTCCGTCTTCCGCATGCAGGGGTTTTCCCCCGACCAGAGGTCGAAGGAGTAAACCAAGGCAGGAGACGTACTCTTTGGCAGCGAACAGGCGGAGAGGGTTCCGGCCCAGAAGCAACGCCTGCTGCTTCTGGCGGGGAACTATACCCAGACCCTCCGCCTGCCTCCTGATCGTGGAGACCTTTGACGAAAATCTCCACGGCGATGCCAAAGAGGCCATCCGGGGAGACAGGCGCGTACGGAAGCCGAAAATCGGTCCTCGGGACGCATTGAAGCCTGCTCAACCACAGATGGCGTTCCTGGACCACAAGCGTGGACATCGCGTGACCGATGTTCAGCACGGCTGATCTTGTAGCACGGGGCGACAATCAGCGGCTGAAAGCGAGTCTCAGAGAGACTGCTGGTCACCACCACCCTGGTGCATGACACCGAGGACCTGTAAGGTCGCCATAGCATGCAATAATGCAGCAGATTTACCTGCAGCTGAATAAGCTCTCATCATCAGGACTGATGAAACCTCCCAGCTTTGGCGGGAACACCGAACGAGACCGTCAAGCAGCAGCGCTGTCGGGGTAAGCACCGCGACAACCTACCCACTCGGGGAATCGAAGAGTAACCCGTATCTGCTGCATTGACCAGAGTGATGAAGAGGGAGGAGCTCAATCCCCTGACAGGCAGGGGAGCCTGCCAGAATTAGTGAGCTCCTCGTGCTTCTCGGGGAGAAAAAGGCACTAGCTGTATGCGGGGAACATGTCCCGGCGCCTGCCTAGCCACCAATTCTCCAGCCGTGACAGCATCGACTCGGGGGGGAGGAGTCACCTCCCGCCGATCGAGGCTGCGGCTGTGAGAGCACCGCTAACGCCTCCGGCTCCAGCTCGGCTGCAATCCCGAAGGAGGCAGGCCGAACTGGAGAACCGAAAGCCGCGCCCCTTCCGATGCTGCGTGGGAGAGCAGATTGTTTACAGGATCATACGAGATACCGGGCGACACCGAAGCGCCGTCCGATTCACCCGCAGACCAGACGGGAAGCACACTCTGTGTTTGGGGATGACGCGAGGAATCACCTGACGCCGCTCTACCCAAAACTTCCGCGTGCGACTCAGCAGAGTGCTGCAATGCAAACACCCACGCTTCACGAGAGCCGCGTCGGTGTGCTGGAAACCAAACACATCGCGCAACTCCCGTGACCGCCTTTTCAACGAGAAGCCCACAACAGCCAGGAATAGTGCACGTTTTGCTCATCGTGTCGTGAAAAATGGACAGGATACTGAGAAAACGGCTGAATCACTGGACAGGCTTGCCTCAGAAGATCTTCGAGGTGCTGGCTGTTGGTTGCATGCTATTCTGAGCTAGCAGAGGTCACACCAAAAGAGCCAAGAGGTGAGCAACCTGCTGATCTTTCAAGCTAGAAGCGTCAAAGTTCAGGAGAGAGAGTCTCACTCAGTCAGCTCCGAAGGAAAATTGCATACTGGAGGCTTAGGCACGCCCGGCTTTATACCCGGCTGATTGCTAATCAATCACCTTCGCCTGCAAATTAATTTGCCCGTTAATATGTTCGTCAGTCGCTCTCACGGTGATTCGCTCCCATTCAGTCGGTCTAATCCCGACTAACGTCTCCGGGACCGACTGAAAGGGAACAGGAAGTTGAAAAGATTAGAAAGGATGAGGTGAGGAAGGCTCTGAGGAGAATAAAGAGTGGAAAGGCTGTTGGAGGTGTCGAAGTGTCTAAAAGAGACAGCTGTGGATTTCCTTTCTAGGTTATTCCACAGGATTTTAGAGAGTGAGAAGATGCCTGAGGAATGGAGGAGAAGTGTCCTAGTGCCAATCTTTAAGAACAAGGGTGATGTGCAGAGTTGTAACAACTACAGAGGCATAAAGTTGATGAGCCACATAATGAAACTCTGGTAAAGAGTAGTGGAAGCTAGGCTAAAAAGGGAATTGTATATTTAACCTCTTAAGCCCGAGAGTCCCCGGTACCGGGGACTTGCCCCCTTGTGCGTTACATTTTCACTCATAGCTCACGAACCCTGAGAATAACCCACACATATTAAATACTGTTGTGTTCAGCGGAAACTCCTCTAAAAACGTATCTAATTCAATTTCATATCCGTGAACCACAGCTCGAACGCCATGCAAATAAACAACAACATGTCCGGAGTATAATTCATGACCACGTTTTTGTTTATGTGCGATATGTATCCACAATATAAACGGAAACACCAAAACCATTACATTAAATGAAAGCTAACAACCAGCTGAATCCAGTGATATGCAACTCATTTACATTGCATGAAGTATTTCAGAGCAGGGAGCGAAAGTTCCCCGAAAAAACGCCAGCAAAAACCAAGCAAGCATGTAAATCTTGTCTTACCTTTGCCGTTTTTTCAACAAAAAGTTATTTCCATAGCGATAAAAGTCCGTTTGTTGTTATGTCCGGTCGATAGCTTCGCGCAAACGCCATTTTGGATTATTTCTGTAGCTTTGTGGCGTCATTACGTCACCAAATATGGAATGACTCCCCGTGCGTAAGAGGTGGTCTCTCCACGCTGCGCGTCGTGTGATTCGTCGGCGATCCCGTCAGTCTCAAAATGGTTGAGCTGATTGGTTTCCATAGAATCAGAGCTTTCCGTCGATATATAGATCTCCCGGATTGGACAGATGGTCGGGGGGTAGGGACAAGCAGAAGCTCGACGTCGAAAGCGTTTGTGAATGAAAGGTTCCCAAAAGCGCAGCAAGATGGCGTAAATGAGCTTCTACCCCCCCTTTTACAGCGTTTCTTTAGGAGTTTTTTTTGCTGAAATCATGTCCCATAAGCAAGAAAAGAAGACTATGAACGTAGCTGAAGCTTTGGACAAGATTTTTTCCATATTTCAATTATTGTGCCAAATTGTGCCAAACTGTGCCAACATGGATTACGCCTGAACTTTGTTCAATCAAAACCTTTACAGAATATTAGTTTCTTGTAGTATGAACACCAATCTTGCTACAGATGTTCTTGACATGTAGTGGTTACAATTGATTGTGTTTATATGCTTCGTTATAAGTAAAATAAGGAGATATTGGAGGAAACATGTGTTTTTTTTTTAGGCGGAGTTCATTTTTTGGCCATTCCAACATCAATTACTCTTACCCAGTGTTCTTGACTGTCAAATTAACTCATCCACACCACTCCCCAAGAACCTATCTTCATTTTGATACCAAGATTTGCACTTTAGGCCTTGTAAAAGCTGAGAAATGCCTTAAAAAGTAAAAGTATAGGATTTTCGGAAAATAGGCCTCAGGGCTTAAGAGGTTAAGAGCAGCAGTATGGCTTCATGCCCAGGAAGAAGCACTACTGTAGCAATTTTTGCTCTGAGAATGTTAATGGGGAAGTAAAGAGATGGTCAGAAGGAGCTGCACTGCGTCTTTGTGGATTTAGAAAAAGCGTATGACAGGGTGCCGAGAGACGAGCTATGATCCTGTATGAGGATATCAGGAGTGGCAGAGAAGTACGTCAGAGAAGTTCAGGATATGTATGAAAGGAGTATGACAGCAGTGAGATGTGCTGTAGGTCAGACAGAGGAGTTCAAGGTGGAGGTGGGGCTACATCAAGGATCAGTTTGAGTCCCTTCTTAATTGCTATGGTGATGGACAGGTTGACAGATGAGATCAGACAGGACAATAATGCAAGCAGATGACATTGTGATCTGTAGTGAGAAAAGGTGGAAGAACACCTGGAAAGTTGGAGGTCTACTCTAGAAAGAAGAGGAAAGAAAGTCAGTCGCAGTAAGACAGAATACATGTGTTTGAACGAGAGAGAGGGAAATAGAATAGTGAGGTTAAAGGGGGCTGAGGTCAAGAAGGTGCAGGAGTTGAGGTATTTGGGGTCAACAGTCCAGTGTGACGGTAAGTGTGGAAAAGAGGTTAGGAAGTGTAACAGAAGATTGTCAGCAAAAATCAAAGGAAAGCTGTACAGAACAGTAGTGAGAACAGCTATGATGTATGGGGAAGAGACAAGAGGCAGAGATGGAAGTAGTGGAGATGAGGATGTTGGAGTTCAGTTTAGGAGTAACAAGGATGCGCAAGATTAGGAACGAGCACATCAAAGGTACAGCTCAGGTTGGTTGTTTTGGAAACAAAGTCAGAGAGGCCAGATTGAGATGGTTTGGACATGTGCAGAGGAGGGATAATGGTTAAATTGGTAGAAGGATGTTGGAGATGGAGCGGCCAGGCAAGAGGAAGGCCAAAGACGAGA
Source organism: Danionella cerebrum (assembly GCA_007224835.1). Taxonomy (NCBI): domain Eukaryota; kingdom Metazoa; phylum Chordata; class Actinopteri; order Cypriniformes; family Danionidae; genus Danionella; species Danionella cerebrum. The sequence continues at coordinate 88,648 of SRMA01024141.1, read as the reverse complement.
TATATCAATGTGCTGAAAGAGGACATGAAGTTAGTTGGAAACGGGGGGACAGAGTTAGGTGTCTGACAGAGTTAGGAGGAAACGGATGATTCGCTTGGGCGACCCCTAAACTGGGAACAGCCGAAAGTAAAAGATGGAGGGGGTTTAAATTGCACAGTGAGGGAAGGACCTCTTGTACGGTGCCATATTTACATTTAGGAATCTATGATCTGACCTCCATAAAGGGGAGTACTACCATTTCTTCAGGTCCACTTAAAGCACTGGGTTTTATGTTAAATATTTAACCCACAATACAAAACACAAGTATACAAGGAAATAAGAAAGGATACAGGAAAGTTAGGGTTTTGGACAAGGTGTCACACCTTGTGTTTCTGACGAGAGAACAAAAGCGAGGTGAATTTCCTTGGAGACTGGTCCACTCTTGGAGTTTGAATGTGCCAATTAATGATTTTCAGGAGTTTGAATATCTGGACCTGCTTTAAGTTTGTAAGCGTGTTCGTAAGGAAGTGCTTTGGGGGTGGGTTGGGGAGGAGGTGCTTCTGTTGGTTCAGGGACGGGAGATGGGACTAGAGACGTGCTCTTGTGGTTGCTAAGTTGCTGTGCGGTCCGACCCTTTAGGTGCATAACTTCGAATCCGGAGGTACTCCGGAGTCAGGCCTGGGTTAAGCATGAAGGTCCTCAGGGGTTTTCCGATGAGTCAGCTTATGATTGAAAGACATCAATACCAGGTCTGACGCAAGTTAGCAGGTGACCCTATCCAGCGCTAAGGTGACTGGGCAGGCGTCTTATAGGTGCTTAACTCAGATCTCAGAAAAGTGCTTCTGGAGTTGGGTCTGGGTTAAGCCCCTCGGGCCTGGGGACATGCCACCAGGGGGTTGCCTTAAGATCGACCGAAGTCGATACCAGACCTCAACGTAAGTTAGCAGACGCCTCTTCCAGTAGCTATGGTGCTGTGCGATCAGACCCTCTAGGTGCGTAACTTGGTACTCGGAAAAGCGCTTCGGGTGTCGTGTCTGAGTGGCGTGGCAACCTGGACGTGCCTTGGAGGAGCCAGCCTAATCGAAATAAATCGATGCCAGGCCACGAAGCAAGTTAGCGGGTGATCCATCCAGCTCTAAAGGTACTGTGTAGACATCAGAACTGTGAGCTCAGAACATTTGGGAAACCTGGTGAAGGCAAGGACAAACATGGCTTCTAGAGAGTGGGCAGTTAGGGGATTGTACATGCCCGATCTGGGAAAATATATGCATTTGGATGGGATGTCCGGGGTTATGGGCAGGCGGGAATCCTGATTATGGGGTTTGGGAGCTTTTGATGACTTTAAGCGACAAGGAAGTGTGGGATCTGGATATGGTTAGGGAGAAACTACACCCATGATGTAGTTTATGGGAAAAAGGATGCCGCTGGGGTAACTTTGGATGGAGTTTGCTTGGATGTTCTTACAGCGGTGGAGGAAGGTGTGGGGGAAGCTATGGACAGTAGGGAGAAGCTAGGGAAGGGGAGGGGAGTGGCTGTGGATGATTTGAATGATTTCCAAGCGATGATATATGATGCAGGGTTCTAGGGGAAACAACTTGGAGCATGGTGTCGAGTGATGGATCCAGGGGGGGGGGGGTGATTCAGAGGAATATTATTTATGAAAAGTGAGGTACTGGGGTCGGGTCTTGATCCGCCTTGGGAGCCAATGTTCTGAATTTCTGGGAAAGAAAGCGAGAGGGAGAGTCAAGAATCTGGTTTTTGTTTCCTGGAATATGTTCGGCTCTAATAATGGATTGTTTACAAGCTACAATCCATATTAATTTTTTGATAAAGGGGAATAGGGAGGGGGTGCTGGCTCTGTTGATGCAATTAACACTAGCCATGTTGTCGCAATGGACTATAATGTTGAGGGAGGTCCACTCGGGGCCCCGCGAGTGGGCTGCCATCACTAGGGGGTACAGCTCGAACAGAGCGGATGATTGGTCTTGGGATTGGAAGTAAGGGGGCCATGTTGATACAAACCAACGACCTAAAAGGTAACCCCCGAAACCTGTGGAGGGGGCTGCATCTGTAAAAAGGCTGATGTAGATGGGGAAGGAAGCTACATCAGAGTAGAATATGGAGATGCCATTCCAATGCCTGGGGAAGGAAATCCGAAGGCTGAGTTCATTGCGGCATGCGTCTGGGAGGGCATGCCCGAGGGGCCCGCGGATTTTTCTTCTGCTATGGGGATGCCCAATTTGTAAAATAATGGCTTGGCTGTAGTTAAATCTGCTGCGGGAATGACATTGGGGGGGGGGGGGAACGATTAGAAAATCATCTAGGAGGTGAAGGGCGAGGTGGATATTGTAATTGTTGAATCCAGCAAATGGCTTCTGTGGAGGTGTCGAAAATTTTTTGGGCTGCTCTTACAACCGAGGATCAAACGTACTGCAAAGTAGGATTTTCCTTTCCAGGAAATGTAGAATAAATGCCAAAAATCAGGGTGGATGTGTAAATTTTTTTAAAGCTGAGGAGATGTCTAGCTTGGCTAGCCACGCCCCTTTTCTGCAGTTTTGGTTAGTTCAGCAGCTTGATAGGTGTCGTGGTAACTTAGGGAAAAATCATGAAAGGGGATGAGACTGTTAGTGCTGGGAGTGGTGGAATTATGAGAAGATAGATCAGAGATGAGCCTTTTCTTGTTGGAGAAAAAAGGATCGATTAAGAATCCTGCTTTGACTTTTTAGTTAGAAGAGTGTCGAATGTTTCTGGATCTGTTAATGTGGATTGAAGATTATTGGAAACAGAATTGGAGGATATGTTAGTGGAAACTCCAGGATTAAATCCTCGGTGAGGCCGTTGATAATGATCTGAAATGCAAGCAGAAGGGTGATTAGATAATTCAAGTACAAGCTAGAATTTTGAGAATGCGTAAGTGGGCTCCCCCGCAACGGGAGCAGATGTGCAAAATTTGCATTTTGCTCTAAAGCCTCTGAAGACGTTTCTCACGCCAATAAAGACGCGCGCTAACAGCTCTTGGTCTAACGTCCCCCAGTAATCATTTGATTCCGTTGGGCCAGTCTGTTTGCTCACTTGGCTGAGCAAAGCTGGTGGTGGAGGTAAAGGTGCGCGCCTGCGTGTGGGACTGTCAAATCGGCCACGAGCGCGAGGTAATCTCCAAGCTTCTTGTGTCTTTGAGGGAGATTGTCAGATCCCCAGGCGATCCCTTACGCCTGGTGAAAGAGGGGAGAGAAGGATAGAAAGATCAATATCCGCGCCTGCGAGGATCTGAGCGCGGAGAGAAGGGGTGACGTGAGGTGGTTCAGCTGCCAGGGCGTGAAGGGGTGCTGGGAGAAGGATTGCTGGTGCCAAGGTAGAATTATTCTTTGGCAGCGTTGGGAAGGGGACGGTGGCAGGGGCGGGAGGGAAATAGAAGCCGCTGGCCACCGGGAAACCAGCTTGGGTTGGGGATTGAGAAGGCGAGGGGAGCCGGCCAATGAGCGAAGCTGGAGTGAGGGAAATGTCCCGGGCTGGCTGGAAACTGGCAGTTTCGCCGATCACTGGTCTTTCGATTGGGACCTCCGGAGGAGGGGGGCACTGTGGTGTTGTTTGTCATCATTCTCTTCTTCGCTGGTGGTTGTCGCGTGGCCCTCTGGGAGTTGCAGTTCTGGGTCCCCGGCGAAGAAGCTGACGTGTGGCTTTTGGTAGAGCCTGAGAAGTTTCGCTTTGTTCGCTTTCTCGAGGGCTGTATGTTAATCCTCGCTCGTTTATGGCGTAGTTTCTGGATCGTCCGGGAACTGGCTCATCCTGGCAATGATCTGGCTGATCGATAGTGGAAGGAGCCTCCGAGGATGTTTGTGAGCGTTCGGGTGTCTGGGAGACGCGAGGTCGGGAGGCTGATGACGCTGCTCTTTTCCTCTGTCTTCCTTTTGCGGTGCCCTGTGATGTCATCGCTGGGAATCTGTCGGTTTCGTCAGCTGGAGGAGCGGGTAGTCTTGGCGGCTTCCTGGAGGTAAGAGATGGCATTCTTTGACTATTTAGAAAAGGGAGTTTAGAATTGAGCTTGCGCTTTGAGCATTGAGCTGGAAGGAACAGCGATGAAGCTGCTTCAGACTGAGTCGGGGAACAGGAGGAAGGAACAGCTTATATGGAAGAGGGTTGATTGAATGATTGAAGTAGGTGTGGCTCCAGATAGTCTCCTCCCGAAAGACAATTAATAAACTGTATTTAAATTACCGTTTGGAGTCAAAGAGCAACTCCCGCTACTGCCAGAAAATTTGGGAACTAGGGCTAGCCTAGAATATTTTGAAGTGTTACTTCTGCTGTAAGGCCGTATGTTTGGACACTGAGAAAGTATAAATTTAGTTTGAAGAAAACTGATTTCTTCCGCTATTGCGTGAATGTGTTGGCTGTGTTCTCAGAGATTTTAAAACTCGTGTGGATATCCATCCAAACTATATTTTATTAATTTTAAAACAAGTAGTTAGCTATTGTTATTGTACTGTGGTTTTGGGTAAGGGTGTAGTGTTATTGTTGTGCGTTGTGTGTATGGAGGCATCGTTTTTCATTTATGGATAAATTGTAAAGGATATATAAAAGGAGTTACTGTCATTTTTACTGTTTCTTCTCTCTCTTCATTTTCCTTTTTTTCTCTTTTTTCCTGTTGTTTCATATCACTATTGCTTAATGGTGTGGGTTATAAAACATTATGTGTTCATTGTATAAACACTTGGGTTTGGAATTTGAACAAAGCAATTGTGGTGTTTAGGGCATTGGTCAGGGGGTTAAGAACGGTGATCTTATCAGTGGGTGGGGAGAACATGAGGTGCCACTATGGGTTATCATCTAAAATAAGTGAATATAAGCTATAAGAAAAAAACCTAGGTATTTGTGACTGGCAAAGTGGATAAAGGTAATGTGATGATAAATAAATTAAATTAAATAAACATTGTAAAAGAGATGCCAGCAAAATAACGTTTAAAGGACCTTAAAAAGAAAAGAATGAAAACATTGACAATTTTTCAAGTGCTCGAACCATTAAAACTATAAGTGACGAGGATTGAGTCAAGGGGGTAAGGTTCTCTCAGTCTTTAATACAAGATAGTAAATATCTTCACTATCTTCAATTGAGTTCCAGTGACAACTACACCAATGTTGCTGAGGTTCCTGAACCTGTTCCTGTGCCAATCCCCAAGGCCATTTCAGTGACACCAGTCCCAGTAATGTGCGAGTGCCAAAAGTCCAGGTCGAGTCACAGAGCAAGATCCTACCAGGCACATTACCCTAAAGTCACTTACACATCCCCTGCAAAGGCCCCTCTCATTGACATTAACACACTAGAACACACTAGCCCTTTACTCCCAGATTGCCACACATATGCTCCATCGTCCCCTGTGTTATCGCCTCAGACCTCAACAAAAGCCAGCCGATGTGCCATCTTTCAGCACCATTCAAAATTGGTTGTGCCTGCAAGCGAAGTAGCATGGCAATGCAGCCTGGGACATCAAGAGGTCCATGCCAGAGAAAGACAAGAAGATTTTACTTTTTGAAAGACTGACTGGAGGTGTAATGAAGTAGCAATTTTGGCAAAAAGAAATGTGGTCAAAACTGAAGTCAGCTGGTGAAATTGATTTTTTTCTTTATCTAATGTGAGTATTGTTGAACATGGGGAATACGGCGAATAATACAGTGGTACCCGAGGTACAAATTTTTTGCTTTGAGATAAGAAAAAAAATCAAGATACTGTGACGGAGGTCTATCCTATTCATCGCTGCCCTGACATAAACGACGAACACCTGCAGCACGCCAATCAGCCGCAACTCATCGCAGCTACAGCTCGTTAAAGAGGAGCATAAGAGGGAGAGAGAGGCACAAGCCAAGCCTGATCTCCCGTCTGCAACGGTGCAAACATCTCTCTCTCTCTCTCCCTTTCCTCCAGACAGCAACTAAAGCCGGGAACCGCACCCAGCCGTCCTCCCGGTACTACAGGAAGCCTGACATCAGGCACGAGCTAGAAAGTGACTGAGAAGGCCTTTGAAGAGGTGCAGACGCCCGGAGCAGAAAACAAACTCAGTATTTTTTTCTGTTATTTGGCAAATAAATCCACCCCACGAGCACATCCTCGTCATCATGGACTACGCCACCCGGTATCCAGAAGCCATGCCCCTGCAAAAAGCCACCGCCAAAAACATCGCCCACGAGCTGTTCCTGTTGTTTAGCCAGGTGGGCATTCCGACCCAGATCCTGACTGACCCCCTTCATGTCCCGGCTTATGGCTGACCTCTGCCGGCTGTTGAAGGTAAAACAGCTCCGGACCTCGGTATATGACCCTCAGACTGATGGCCTCGTTGAGTGCTTCAATCAGACTCTGAAGGCGATGCTGAGAAAGGTGGCAGCCAACGACAAACGGGACTGGGACCAGATGCTACCCTAAGTGCTCTTCGGGATCCGGGAAGTCCCGCAGGCTTCCACCGGCTTCAAGCCCTTCGAGCTCCTGTTCGGCCGTCAGCCCAGGGGGTTGCTGGATGTCGCCCGTGATGCCTGGGAACAGCATGTTGTCAAACATGTGGCACAGATGCGTGACAAGATCGAGCAGGTCATGCCATTAGTCCGGGAACATATGGCCCAGGCGCAGCAGGCTCAACAGCACCACTTCAACCGTGCAGCCCAGCCCCGGGAGTTCCAGCCCGGAGAGCGAGTGATGGTTCTGGTCCCGACCTCCGCCTGCAAATTCCTCACGAAATGGCAGGGGCCGTACATCATTGTCGCCAGAGTCGGAGATGTAAATTATCGGGTGAGACAGCCCGGAAGAAGACAGCCAGAGCAGATCTACCATATTAACCTGCAGAAAAAGTGAGTGGGGACCCATGAACAGCTCGCCGCGCTCGCCTCCTGTTCCCTGGTGGTGGTAGACACCAATGAAGACCTCTCGGCTGCCCGGGCAGAGGGAGCTGCAACCCCTGGTCAGTCAGTTCGGGGATGTGTTTTCCCATCTGCCCGGGCAGACCAACATGGTGGAACATCACATCCAAACTGCACCAGGAATTATCGTCCGGTAGCGGCCCTACCGAGTACCGGAAGCCCGTTGGCAGGCGTTAGAGGAGGAGGCTCAACACATGCTCAAGCTGGGGGTAATTGAACCGTCCCGGAGCCCGTGGTGTCGGAATTCGACGGGTACCCCATGCCCTGAGTGGAGGAGCTCCTTGATCAGCTGGGACGAGCCCGCTTCATTTCTACGCTGGACCTCACATAAGGCTACTGGCAGGTGCCCGTGGCCACGGAAGACCGTCCAAAAACTGCCTTCTCAATGCCCTCAGGCCACTGGCAGTACTGCCGGCTTCCGTTCGGCCTCCACGGGGCCCCATGCGGCCGCCTACCTGGATGACATCGTAATACACTCTGGGGCATGGGAGGAACATCTGGACCGCGGAGGGTGCTCACGGAGCTTCGCAGCGCCGGCCTCACCGCCAACCCCCGCAAGTGTCATCTCGCCCAATCCGAAGCACAGTACCTGGGATTCCGTGTGGGACGTGGAGTGATCCGTCCCCAGGAAAAAAAGGTCGAGGCCATCCGGAACGCGCCTCGACCCATCACCAAGACCCAGATACAAGCCTTTTTGGGGTTGGCGGGATATTATCTATGTTTTATCCCCAGCTTCTCCTCCTTAGCCGCCCCCTGACAGACCTGACCAGAAAGGGGCAGCTGGACCGCATCCAGTGGACTCCAGAACTGGAGGGGACGTTTCAGAGGATCAAGCAGGCACTGACCACGGAGCCGGTCCTGAGAGCGCCGGACTTCAGCTGCCCCTTTCTGCTACAAACGGACGCTTCGGACACAGGGTTGGGAGCCGTCCTTTAGCAAGTCCAGGAGGGTGAGGAACACCGTGTGCTCTTCATCAGCAGGAAGTTTAGCCCAGCCGAGACCCGCGTGTAGAAGGAAGCCCTGGCCATCAATCCTAGGGCAGTCCTGGAGCTGAATTACTACCTCCTGGGCCGGCGGTTCACCCTTCTCACTGATCACGGGGGTTGGGAGGGTTGGGGGGGGGGGGGGTGAACTCAGTATTTTTTTCTGTTATTTGGCAAATAAATCCACCCTCCAGGGAAATTTTCAGTTGAAACCTTGTTGTGTGATCCCTCTCCTGCGACAATATGAACAACCACAAACAGTTCTGATCATGTATTTTTTGCTTGTTTGTTTGACGTCGCGCTGCGCTTTGGAGTCCTGGCTCTCCATTCTCCCTTTGCAAAAAGTGCTGACATTGCAACAAGGAGCTGATACGCTATAAAAAACTTAAATCAGTTTAAAATCGAGCGAAACATTATGTATAGATTACCAATAATGTGCTATAACAAATGTTAAAGTCAAGGTGTCGTAAAAGAAATAATGTTTATAACGTGGAAAGTGCTGTTTTGTAGCGCAACTTAGAGAAACCCTGTGACGCGTTCTCAGAAGCATTCTCTCCAGTACGCTCGGTACTGTCTGCGCTTTTGCTACTGTATTTTGCATGCATTTTATTCAGTTTTATTATCATTTATTACATTATCAATGTGTAGATTTAAGGATTGAAGAAACGTCACTTGATTTTTCTCTAGTTTTCCATTTTTTCATCTACTTATACTGTTGTTTCTGAGAGCAGTTGCATGGATTAGGCGTTTTACATGTAAAACTTGCTTCGAGATATGAAATGTTCGAGATATGAACGTCACCCTGGAAGGGATTAATTTCGTATCTCGGGGTACCACTGTACATACAAACAAACTAATGTACAAGACATGAAGCCAGAAGGCTTCCACTATTTTACATAAGCTCATGAATAAAGATTAAATCACATGAGGAAAATGTCCAAGGGTAAATAGCATAAAACTGAAAAAAGGAGGGTTTAAACTAACAAGAAATAAAATGAGAAAATACTGGGAAAACAATACCACCTTCTATAATAATAGAATCAGTTCTACAGTGTGATTGCTGGAAAAGAACGATATAAAAGAACCAAGTACAATGTAATTTGAAGCTGGGCTTGAGGCGAAAGGAAAGCTCCAGCTAAAAGTTATAAAAGACCAGGTCACCAGGTGTTTCATCTCCTAATTCGCTAGGGGGGAGCAGTTTGAAGAGCCCTCTCCTGTCTTCTGTGGAATATATTATTACATATTTTCTTCAGTATCTTCTTTCCTTCTCCTACTGCACCTTTTGTCAACGCAGGCTTCTGGTAGTGGATCAGTGTTTCACTTGCTATGTTGAATTTTTCTCAAAGTAAGTCATAGATGATATGGACGTAAAATGTGAAAAAAAAAGTTTTTGTTAAAATGCTCTAATCTAAAATGTTTTATTGCTCATTTGTTTCTGCAATAATTGTTCAAATTTGTAGGATCACACTATTAAGGTCTCCACACATCCACAGCAACCACAGGAAGACATGGAAGCGACGATTCAAGACTTCATCAAACACAAGCTAAAGTTAAAGGAAGACGAGTTCAGACCACCGCGCTCATTGCCTGGGAGAAAAAAAGACCGGATGGCCAGCGAGCACAACCCATCGTGGCAAAGTTTGTCGAGCAGCGATAGAAAGAGCTCCTTAAATCCGACGGTCGTGAGTTGAAAGGTACAAACTTCAGCATCAATGATCAATTCCCCCGGGCGATCCTAGACAGTAGAAAGCGACTTTTACCACTGAGAAGGCGGTTCCTGGATGAAGGTTGCAGAGCGGTCATCAGCGTGGACAAGCTATACGTGAACGGTCAACTCTATCGTGACCAGGAATCTCATCATACTATTGTATATTTTAATTAATGCATTTCTGCTACCTCCCCATTCTCCTCCTTAATATGTTGTTTATTTTTTTACATATTTATTAACATATTCTATATACTTTTTGCCAGGTTAATTTTTCATAAAATATTATTCCAAGGACTTTAATCTCCGTTACTTGCTTAAGGGTTTTACCATATAATTTTAAAGTAATATTTTTGTGTCTTTTAGCAAAGCATATAATTTGTGTTCCCTTACGGTACCGGAGACGTTTAGTCGATGACCGACTGAATGGGAGCTGATCTCCATGGGAGATTGGACCGAATTGTTTAACGGGCAAATTGATTTGCAGGCGTGAGTGATTGATTAGCAATCAGCCGGGTATAAGACCGGGCGTAACGCACGCTTCAGTATGCGATTTTCCTTCGGAGCGGACTGAGTGTGACTCTCCTCTCTAACTTTGACGCTAAAACCGCCAGTTGAGATTGAAGGTTGCTTACCTAGCAAATACAGCGTAGTCCTCTGCTAGCCCCAGTATAGCAAGCCGCTGTCGCTGCGCCTCTGTCTCCTCCGGCATTAGCCTGTCCAGTGTTTGTGTTAGCCGTTTGTTCACATCCTGTCCATTTTTCTCAACACGATGAGCAAAACGTGCTGTAATCCTGGCTGCGTTGGGTTTATCTCGTCGAAGGACGGTCACGAGAAATGCGTGGAGTGTTTGGGCTTCCAACACGCCCGCGCTGCTCTTGTGCTGCGAGAGTGCGTGCATTGCAACGCTCTCCCGGCGCGCACACTGAGGTATAGGCGGTCCTTCTTCGAGGAGGAGGACACCCGAGCTTCGGCTCTCGGTGAGCCTTCGACTCCGAGGGGTCTGTCCCAAAAAAAAAAAAAAACCTCACCTGCGGCTTTGGGCGACCGGTGTCAGGTGATCCCTCGCACCGTCCCCAAAGCCCGAGTGTGCTCCCCGTCTGGTCCGCGGGGGACTCGGATAGCGCTTCGGCGTTGCCTTGGCCCTCGTGTGACCTTGCTGACGATCTGCTCTCCCTCGCAGCATCGGAAGGGGCGCGGCCTTCGGGGTCCTCCAGCTCACCGCTGCCACCCTCCGGGGTCGCGGCAGAGCCGGAGCCCGAGGCATTCGCGGTGCTCTCCAAGGCCGCGGCCGCTGTTGGGCTGGAGGTGCAAGCACCTTCCAGCTCAGGGCCGTCGCGGTTGGATGACTGGTTCTTAGGTAAGCGCCGGGGCTCCGCCCCCCGCGCTCCTGAAGTTCCTTTCTTCCCGGAGGTGCACGAGGAGCTCATTAAATTCTGGCGGGCTCCCCTGTCTGCCAGGGCTTCCAGCTCCTCCCCCTTCACCGCCTTGGATGATGCAGCAGCTAGGGGGTATTCTGCGAGTCCCCGGGTGGAGCAGGCTGTCGCGGTGCTCTTGTGCCCCGGCAGTGCTGCCGCTTGGCGGTCTCGTCCGACTATTCCCTCCAAAGCTGGTATGTTTTCGTCAGCCCTGATGGCGAAAGCTTACTCAGCCGCGGGTCAAGCTGCTGCATCGTTGCATGCTATGGCGACTTTACAGGTCTTTCAGGCCAAGGTCCTCCGTGACATGCACCAAGGGGGTGGTGACCAGCAGTCTCTCAGAGACTTGCGCTCGGCCACTGATTTAGCGCTTCGTGCTACTAAATCAGCTGCGCTGAACATTGGTCGCACGATGTCCACACTCGTGGTCCAGGAACGCCATCTCTGGTTGGAGCAGGCGACTATGCTTCCCGAAGACCATAACAAGTTTCTGGATGCACCTGTCTCACCAGATGGCCTCTTTGGCGTCGCTGTGGATGATTTCGCATCAAAGGTCTCCACGATCAGGAAACAGGCGGAGGGTCTGGGTGAGCTCAAGGTCCCGCGCCGGAAGCGATAGCGTTCCGTTGCTTCTGCGCCGGACCCCTCTCTGCCTGTTCGCCGCCAAAGAGAGCGTCCTCCGTCACGGTCTGTGCCTTCGACCTCTGGTCCGAGGAAGACCCCTGCACGACGGAAGACGCAGTCAACCTCGGAGGGTTCTCGAAGGCAGACGAGAGCTTCTAGTAAGAAGCGCCCCTGAGGTTGGCGACTCGGGAGGTCATGAGCTGTCTTTCGGGTCAAGTCACCGACCCAGCTCCCCTTGGAGGGGGGGAGTCCACCACACACTCCTCGCTGCCGTCCTCCGGGACGGCGGCACCTATTGTGTCAAAGACAGATCTCATGTACTTCCCGAGAATAGTGGAACCGCATGCCCTGCGGTCTGGGGTTCATCTTCCTCAGTCTCCGACGAAGACCCAGATTTGGGCGTGTGTTCCACTGGCCATGGCAGAGAGCGCGGGGGCTCAGTTCCCCTTCCCTCATCTGACCATTTCCCAGGGTTCGCCCCTGGTGATTCCGCCTTCAAGTCCGCCTCTTGGCGGCCCCGCCTTGGCGACCATCGGCACGTCCCGACCAGTACCCCTGTCAGCTTACCTGGGAGCCTGGCGGAAGCTTCCCCGGGTCTCACAGTGGGTGGTCCGGACAATCCGGCAGGGCTACACGATTCAGTTTGTGAAAGCCCCCAGGTTTCGAGGTGTAGTGCACACCCCTGTCCCCCGGACAGGCGCCTCATTCCTGCGAGAGGAGATCGACGCCCTCTTGACAAAAGGAGCTGTCGAGCCGGTCCCTCCAGCCGATATGGAACGCGGGTTTTACAGCCCATACTTCCTGGTCCCCAAGAAATCAGGCGGGCTGCGACCAATCTTGGACCTGAGGCATCTGAACCGAAGCCTGGCCAAGCTTCGGTTTCGGATGTTGACGGTCCGCTGCATTCTACCGTGCATCCGTCCTGGAGATTGGTTCACGACAATCGACCTGAAGGACGCGTACTTTCAGGTAGAAGTGGTTCCGAGACACAGACCCTTCCTAAGGTTCTGTTTCAAGGCCATGCATACCAGTACAAGGTCCTACCCTTCGGTCTTGCCCTCCCCGCGCACCTCACGAAGTTTGCCCGGGCCGCTCTTGCCCCGCTCCGCCGGGCAGGCATTCGGATCCTGGACTACCTCGACGATTGGCTTCTCATAGCCTTGTCCAGGGACCAGTTGATCCGACACCGAGGCAAGGTGCTTCAGCACTTAAACCGATTGGGTCTGAGGGTCAACTGGGAAAAGAGTTGCCTCACTCCTGTGAGAGTCATCTCCTTTCTCGGGATGGAGCTGAGCTCCGAGAGCATGCGGGCGAACCTATCGGTAGATCGCGCCCGGGCCTTGCTGGCCACCTTATTCGCGGTGTCCTCTCGACAAGTGGTCAGACTGAAGTTACTTCAGAGGCTCCTGGGGCATATGGCAGCCGCAGCCTCAGTGATTCCACTCGGGCTCCTGCATATGCGACCACTTCAGCTATGGCTTCTCTCGCGAGTTCCAACTTGGGCATGGCGTCAGGGAGCTCTTCGTCTGTCCGTGACAGACGTGCTCCCTCACCTGAAGGTCTGGAAGTCGGTACGATTCCTGCGAGCTGGAGTGCCCCTAGTGTGCATCACCAGTCGCGTAGTGGTCACCACCGACGCCTCCAAGACCGGTTGGGGCGCCGTGTGCGGTTCCCACCGAGAGTCCGGTTCCTGGAACGGACTGGTTTCTCGCTGGCACATCAACCGTCTCGAGCTAGTAGCAGTGATCCTCCGGGATCGGCACATGCTGGTCAGGACTGACAGCACTGCGGTCGTAGCGTACATCTACCTCCAAGGCGGTGTACGCTCCCGCCTCCTGCACTACCTCGCCCAACAGCTGCTCCTCTGGAGTTAGAGCGACTTCCGTCGCTCGAGCCTTCATATCCCTGCGGAGTGTAACAGGATTGCGGTTCCGCCGTCCAGATTCCACCCCTCGACAGGAGATTGGCGACTCCATCCTCGGGCTGTTTAGCAGATTGGGACATCTTCGGCGAGGCCCAGGTACCTGCTGCCTCCCGTGAGAATACCCATTGCCGGCTCCTATTCCTGTCCCTGGCTCCTCTCGGGACAGATGCGCCGGCTCACTGCTGGCCCAGGAACAAACGCTTATGTTTGTTTTCCCCAGTGAAGCCTCCTAGCACAACCTCTGTGCAAGGTCAGGGGGGGACGAGCACGGGCTACTCTTTTTGCCCTCTTCTGGCCGAACAGAGTATGGTCTCCAGACTTCTCTGCGCTCGTGACAGCCCCCCCTTACTCGATCCCCCTGAGTCCAGATCTGACTCAAGGGGGGGGGGGGGATACAGGCACCCGCGGCCAGACCTCTGGGCCCTACTTGTATGGCATATCTGTCCGCGGTGGACCCCGAGCCTCTACCACCCCTCGCGGTGACTACCTATACCATGCGTTAGCCCCCTCCACTGAGTGTGTTACGCTGGCAAGTGGGGTCGGTTCATCGGATGGTGCTCTTCCCGCCAGGAAGACCCCGGGACATGCCCCATCTGAGTCGTGTTGACCTTCTCCAGGAGAGGTTCGATCGGGGGCTGTCCCCATCGTCCCTCTAGGTCTACGCCGCCGCTATTTCTGCCTTCCACCTCCGGGTTGAAGGGAAATCAGTGGGCAGCCACGCACTGACGGTGAGATTTCTCAAGGGGGCTAGGCGCCTCCGGCCTCCTAGACCACCCTCCATTCCTCTTGGGACCTCTCCGGAAGTCACCTTTTGAGCCCTGGCATTTGGCAGAGCCGCGTGTCCTCTCACGGAAGACCGCACTCCTGCTTGCTTTGGCCTCAATTAAGAGGTTGGGAGATCTCCAGGCACTGTCCGCCGACGAATCCTGCCTGGAATTCGGCCCTGGCGGTTCCCTGGTCTCCACCAGGCCCAGGCCCGGATTCATCCCCAAGGTCCCATCCGTCCCCCTCCGGGACCAAGTGGTGACCTGCAAGCTCTGCCCCGGGAGGAGGCAGATCCAACCCAGGGTTTGTTGTGTCCACTGAGCCCTTCGGGTCTACCTGGACAGAACCCGGGAGCTACACAGCTCCAAGCAGCTCTTCATTTGTTTCAGAGGCCAGCGTAAGGGTTCCGCTGTCTTCAAGCAACGGCTGGCACACTGATCGTGGAGGCCATTCGCCTTGCTTATGAGGCGTGTGATATGTGCTCTGCCCTCTCCATCTGAGGGCCCACTCCACTCGCGGCGTCGCTGCTTCGTGGATGTTGGCTAGGGGGGTCTCACTCACCGACATATGTCGAGCTGCGGGTTGGTCTACACCAGACACATTCAGCAGGTTTTTCAACCTTCACGAGCTCCCTCAGGGAACGGAGCAGGTGTAGTAAGCTTGCAGTACTCTCTTAAGTGAGCAGTACAACATCTTCGTGCCCCCCCCCCCTCGGGGTGGCTCTTCCTTCCTCCCCCCTTCGGCATCTGACTGGGCGGAGCAGTCAGCTCTGCTAGGTTCTGTTCTGGAGCTTTGCTTCGGCCTGGCTCCAGCAGAACTAGGGTCCAGATCTGGGAGTCCCCCTTTCTTGGTGCTCCCTTTCTGTGTGTTTTTTCTACAGCTCCCCCTCCAGGCGGCTAGTAGGAACCCGTCCCGTTACCCCCCTGCCTCGGTGAGTAACGATGACTTACGTCTCTGCCACTCTCTTGTCTGCAGAACGTCTTCGCTGGTAGCCCTGCGGGCCTCGACGCGATCTCCACGCACCCCTCCCCACGATGAGGGGTGCCCTCCTTCTGGTCGTCTTCGCAACAACCGAGTACAGCTAACGCTCTCAGTGTTGGACGACTTCCCTGTCAATGAGAATTCCGGGCAGGGGCAGAAGGAGCTCCCATTCAGGTATTACAGCTTAATTCACTAACCTTCTCCAAGTTTAGTGCTGGCCTGTCTGGATGGACTTCGGGCATGGCGCTTTGTAGAGGCTCCCATTCAGTCGGTCATCGACTAAACGTCTCCGGTACCGACTGAAAGGGAACGTGGGGTTACGCAAGTAACATAGACGTTTTGCTTACTGATATCTTAAATCCTTATTTTTGTGTCTATTTTGCAATTAAATTTATTGCTTGTTGCATTTTTTTCAATATACTTTAGATTTTTAGACCTAATCCAAATAGCTCCATCATACACATATAGTGACTTATCTATTTTATTTTGTTCAAGTTCTTCAAAAATGTTGTTTATCATTATGTTAAATAATATTGGACTCCATATGCTTCCTTGAGGAGTCCTGTTTTCTGCTGTCTGTTTTTTTAAGCTTTTGTACTACTTTTACTTGAATAGGCCTGTTACGTAGGAAGTTTTCTATCCAATTCATTATTTTGCCTTTAAAACCTATTTTTTTTTTTACATTTTATGATCAGTCCTTCTTTCCATAACATGTCGTATAACTTTTTCACATCAAAGCACACTGCCACTACCATTTCTTTATTAGTTTGTGCTTTTCTAACGGGGTCTCTTGTACTTTTTCCTTTTCTGAATCCATTTTGGTATGGTTTTATTAACTTGTTTTTTTCCACATAAATAGTTTTTTTTCCCAATTCTTCTTGTGACCATTTTCCCATTATTTTCCCAAGTTGTGACGTTAATGCCTATAATTTTTTCTATATAATCTGTTTCATCTTTCCCTGGTTTTTTTTATTGACATTATAATTGCGCGCTTCCATTCTTCTGGTATTTTTCCTGTATCCCATGTCTCATTGTAAAGTTTGAGTATTTTAGAAAGAGCAATTTCTCCCAAGTTTGTTATCATTATTTTATAAATTTTGTCATTTCCTGGTGCAGGAGTTTTGTTATTTTTCAAAGCAGATTCTAATTCCTGTCTTGTGAACATATTCATTTTCATCTGCTGTTTTCTCAATCTTCTTGTATGTTATTAGTGATTCTATTGTATGTTTAAGAATTTTGAGAGCTTTGTTTCTTATTTTTATTGTTTTACTGCATTCCTTGTTCCACCATGGAACGCTTTTTTTCCCCATCTCTATTTTTACTTTTTGGAATGTTTTTTTGTTATTTTTTTACTATACTGCTCTGTATCTTCTTCCTCTTCCATTTCATTATTTATTTCTGTCTCCATTTTGTAATTGTATAATCTCCAATTTGTTTTGTCAAATTTACATGTTACTTATTTTTCTTTTTTAAGTGTTTCTTTTATTCCAACTTTAATTATTATTGGATAGTGATCGCTGCCCATGTTACATTCTTTTACCTTCCAATTTTGTATATCTTCTACATTATTTGTTATTAATGTTAAATCAAGCAACGAGGTTTTGTTTTTGTTATAATCATATCTTGTTTCAATTCCATTGTTTAAAAATATAATTTGTTTTTCTTCTATAAATGATTCTAAACTTTCACCATCATTTTTTAGTTTTTTTCTCCAATTCCCTCTATTCTATCTCTTCCTATTGTTTTATATCCCTTAATAATAAAGTTTAATTTAGGTATAAGCCATGTTTCTTGAATACAGATTATTATTATTATTTATTTTTTTTTTTGTATAAAATTTTAAAATTCTATTCCGTTTGTAATCAGGCTTCTGGCGTTCCGTAATTTTACTGTCATTGTTTATTTCCTCCTCCTTCTGCTTGTTCTCCGTTTTCTCCACCCAGTTTTTCCATCACCTCATCCCAATTGATCTCTTTTATGCCTAGAAAATTTTCTCCTGCTTTAACTTAATTAGTTTTTTTCATTCTTTGTTTGTCTGAGCAGCACAATTTACTACCTCTACCATGAAAAGTATAAATTCTTGTATTTTTTTTTTTCAAATTTAGTGTGTTTTTATCATTTGTACTTTTTCTGTTTTTCTGCTTGCTTCACAATCCCTATATGCTGCATTGTGATTTCCTCCACGATTAACACACTTTATTTCAGCATTTTCTTTACCATATTTTATTACCAATTTACCATATTCATGGTTTCCAGCACACCTTCCTGATTTAATCTTGCCTCTGCAATTGTTCGGAATTTGTCTAAATTTCTGGCACTTGAAACATCGGAGCGGTGGTGGGATGGATGGCTTCACTTGGTAGCTGAAAAACCAAGGAATACTTTGGATGGCAGTGTTTCCTGGTCAAACTGTAGCATAACAGATAGGCTGTCGCATCTTTCTCCATTTCGGTCTGTTTTTAGTCTTTTTGCAATATTTATCTTTCCTCCTTTTAAGTTACTTATTATTTCGTCTGTTTTTATTGTTGTCTGTATTCCTCAAATGACTCCTCTGGCATATTTTCTCTCTTTTGGGATTGAGCAGGTTACTAATTATTAATTTTGCTAGCTTTGTCTTGTTGCTCTTTGTTGCTTCATACTACTAGCATTTGCCCCTCTCTCAATATTCTCATTTCTTTTACTTCTCCAATTATTTTGTTAAAACATTCTGTTAACCCTATTGGGTCCACTTTGCAAATGATGCTCCCTCTTGGTTTAGTTTTATTAAAACTTTGAATCGCATCTCTTCCTGTTTTTTAATTGTTGTATCACTGTCTGAACGGTTTGTATACACTGACTGCGAATCTGATGTTAGGTTTGACTTTTGTCTTTTTCGAGAAGACTTTCTTTTTGGTCATTCTGACGTCACCCTTTACTTCCTTTGTTTTAACATATACATCATTTCCTTCCTCCGGGGGGGGGGCGTTGTTTTATAAAGAGGCACACTTCCTTAAAATCACTTTGCATCGGAGCACAGAGGCACTCAGGTAGGTTCCCTTATCTCATCCCACTTTAGAGGAAACTAGCATCTAATGATTAGGGAGGATACTAAATAATAGGCATTGTTGACTTACAAATAAATCACCAGTTCTTAATGTAAAAGATACTAGTATCTAAAGAATAGAGAATATAGCTAACACTGATTGATTTAATGCTAACATTGCTTGCCATAAACGGCTTTCTGTAGCATAAGTAAACAAATGAGAACAAAAAAAACTATCAACATCTACTTTTAACTTCACTCTCAATACACCTGGGCTTCAATGGGAATGTTACTGTTTAAAGTAAGAAATCCAAAGACAAAAAAGATAAAAATATAAATAAATAAAATATATCTTGCTCTGTAGTGTTTAATAAAATTACCGTGACAGCAGAGAGCAATCCCCACGGTGCAGAAGCCCAGACGGTCTCTTGACCGGGCGTCAGACCGATTATAACCGCGTCGTCCACCCATTCAGTGTTCAAGAGACTGGTGACACAGCTTTCCCAACTCATGACTGCTGCTTTTGGTCTGAAATAAAGATTAAAAATAACATTAATATTGTTTTCCGATCGCGTTTAGATCTTAAGTTGCTTCCCGTCAGTGAATCACACCCTTTAACATTCACTCAACTTTAATACATCAAAATAACAAACTTTATTGGAAAGTTATTTTATCATTTATTTCGCAGCAGATGCTGTTTTATTTAAAAAATACCATATATATAATAAATGTAAAAATGCTCCTATAGAGTGAAATCTTCCTGCTTTATATTAAAATGATTTGTATTATATAAAGTGCTGCGAGCTGTTCCAGTGTCACACAGAAAAGAGTTCTAAAGTGGGATGAGATAAGGGAACCTACCTGAGTGCCTCTGTGCTCCGATGCAAAGTGATTTTAAGGAAGTGTGCTTTAAGGAAGTGATTTTAAGGAAGTGTGCCTCTTTATAAACCCCGGAGAAGCGCCCGCCCTGCCGGGGGGTGGGGTGGGGGGGGGGGGCGTTGTTTTATAAAGAGGAACACTTCCTTAAAATCACTTTGCATCGGAGCACAGAGGCACTCAGGTAGGTTCCCTTATCTCATCCCACTTTAGAACTATTTTCTGTATGACACTGTCTGGAACAGCTCGCAGCACTTTATATAATATACAAATAATTTTAATATAAAGCAGGAAGATTTCACTCTATAGGAACATTTTTACATTTATTATATATGGTATATTTTAATAATACAGCATTTGTTGCTAAATAAATACTAAAAAAAACTTTCCAATAAAGTTTGTTATTTTGATGTATTAAAGTTGAGTGAATGTCAAAGAGTGTGATTGACAGAAGGGAAGTGTCTCGGCTCCTTTTCAAAGAAATAAATTAGTTATTTAGAAATTCGCTTAATCGTGTAGATGTCTGACGGTGATGTTTCGTGGGTACAAATAATCGAGGACTTCAGTCTCAACCAACATTTAGATAAGATGATCATGCTTGGCTTATGATAATGTTGTGCTCTGCACCAACGCAGACCTCGCTGAATCCCTCAAGAACCTGGAGAACGAGTTCCTCGAGTGCAAACTTACCTCCTTGGCCCCAGGGATCAACATGATAATAATGTTCCTCCAATGTAGAGTTAAACTTCCCACAAGACTAGATTCATGTTCGAGATGTCAAATAGAAACAAAATGTATTAGATAATTTGGTTGTTTTTCAGTTCTGAAATTGTGTTATTTCTCCAAAAATAAATATTGACAAAATAAAAAATATATATATTATTGTTATTTTTACTCTTTATTTCAGACCAAAAGCAGCAGTCATGAGCTGGGATAGCTATGTCACAAGACTCTTGGACAGCGAATGGGTGGACGACGCCGTAATAATCGGTCTGACGCCCGGTCAAGAGACTGTCTGGGCTTCTGGACCGTGGGGATTGCTCTCTGGTGTCACGGTAATTTTATTAAATGTTACAGAGCAAGATATATTTAATTTTTTGATTTTATATCTTTTTTTTTGTCTTTGGATTACTTATTCCTTCTTCCACTTTAAACAGTAACATTCCCATTGAAGCCCAGGTGTATTGAGAGTAAAGTTCAAAGTAGATGTTATTAGTTTTTGTTTACTAATGCAACAGAAAGCCGTTTATGGCAAGCCGTATTAGCAATAAATCAATCAGTGTTCACTATATACTCTGTTTGGTAGTTACTAGTGTCTTTTACATTAAATACTAATGATTATTCGTAGTGCCTAATGTTTAGATACATGTACCTTCCTAATCATTAGCTCTGTGTTCAATCGCAGCTCATTTGCTTCGTGTCCACGAGAGCGAGCGAGAGAGATAGAGAGAGAGAAATCAGCCAATAAAACGCACTCTTCTTTAAGATCTAATCTATTGGTTGCTGGCAGTATTTCTGGCATGTGATTGGTTGTCATCCATGTGCATTTGGCTGAATCAAATCCAAGTTCTACACAACAAAGAGTTTGGTTCCCTGGAAGTTTCTGCATTTTAGATGTTTGTTTCGCTTGAGTTCTTTTAGCTCAACAGATTTGAACAGCAGACGTTTATTTTATATCAACATTTAAATCATTGCACGTCAAAGTGATACAATTTCATAAAATGGGGCATAAGAGCATTTTCTAAAAGCCAAACTGTTAGTAACTCAAAGTAACACAAAACATTTCCTTTTTTGAAATGTTTTCAAACACCTGAAAGTCACATAACTGCTATCCCTGACACGTTTCAGCTTAAACAAGAGAGATTAGGAAAAGCTTCCCGTCAATGTTTGGATTGTTTATATTCCTGTTTTTTGTGTGTTGAAAGCAGCAGATGTTTAAAAACACCACAAATAAATGGTTAATAGATATTAAACATGTAGCTACATGTTTTAGATTGATAAGCAGTCGGTGAGTGTTTAGACAGTGAAGGAGCAGAAGATGGAGGAGAACTAGAGATAGATCAATCTGGCTGCATCAGCAGAAAAAAAAACACAAAACCAAACCCTAGATTTCACTGGTTTGAAGAATTCCTGGATTCTTTCATTCTTCTGGATTCACTTCAGCCACGTCTTGTAATTTATGAAGCCATGGTGAATCAGAAATATTATCAGTTATCTTAGTGAGGAGTTTGTAACTCGATTCGTTACACACCACTTATACAAAAGCCCTGAATCCCTCGCCTTGTGCTAAATGTGGGCTTTATAACTTAAGATTCCCTAAAAAGTTCAGTGTTATGAGCCAAAAGAGCTTAAAGAAACCAGGTCTGGAAACGCCTCTGGAATTTTGGCGCCACTCGTGATAATTTACACGCAGCACACCCAATGATTTATGCACACGTTGTGTTTTTGTTTTTTTTAATCAAAAATATTCCAAAGTACCCTGCTTGGAAGCACGTGGCACAAGTTTCATCTTGAAGCAAAACTGGTTGTGATTCATCAAACTGGCCTCAATGGATTTTATGTGCAAACTGGAACATGGCTCTGGAGAAAATTTTCAGGTTAAATTCTTTGATTTGGTGCAGTTTAAGGATTGGACTTGTAAAGTGGCCTCAAAATAAAAACATTAGTAGGAACCCCTTTGAGTGTGTTAGTAATAACACTTTTTGGTGTTATTTTAACACTTCAAAAGGAATAAATCTAAAATGAGTTAAATCCACAATTTTAATTTCAACAATTATAAATCTTAATTCAAGTAGATCAGACAAACAACTTTTTATTCTTCTCGAACATTTTATTCTCAAGACTTACTCTGCACATATGCCATCAATATCTCAAAAGAGATTACAGCTCACAGTCCACAACAATGTAAAGTTCTCCATCATTTCCATCAGGCATTTCTTCATCAAATGGTTTATAGCAGTAAAGTTGTTCAAGTTTCGTTAATTGATACGTGTGCTCTAGTAGGAAAACTCTGACGGTATGTAGATGCTCAACAAACCCCTTACCCTAGGTCAAAATAATTTTCCTTTTCAACAAATTGTGAAAATTTTTTGCAAACATGGGCAAATTTTCCCCAAAAATCTAAACACACCACAAGATTTTTGCGGTATTCAGTGCCATGAAATTTCACCCAAGGTGTAACCAATATCTCTGGTGAGAAATAAATTTTGTTGCTCAGAAATAAAATCCCTTTCTTCAAGGTCAAACATTGTATTGAAACAAGACAAGATTCAATTCCCTTCACGGTACAGGACTCCTAGTGATGAGCATTGGCAAATTGGGGTTTCTTGGTCAGGTTTTCTTTAAAAACCTGTGTTTGGCTTCATATCTCATTGTCCAGCCGGGGATCAATGGTCCAATCTGCCTGATGCATTCAGGGTAGTGGATCATAAGGTGATGTTTTGGAATCAGATTCTTTGAAGGATATAACACCTTAAACAGTTAATAATGTACTGCTATCAAATGCTTCAAAGGAGTGACCATTCCTTCAGAAATGCAAGAAGAAACCACAATAGTAACTATACCCAGAAGAACAAGAGGTTTGTTCCTAATGAGACACAATGTTTGACTATGTTCCTTCAACCCAGAAATGAAGGCATACAGTCTTTGAAGAATAGAACTAGCAGAAATTAAACTGCATCTCTTAAATTTAAAAAGCAGTTTCACTTCGTACTGTGCAACTCCCTCCAGGATATCATGCATAATATCCAGCATAAATTTTCAGATACGTTAAAGTAAATCAGCGTATTCAGAATTGAATTTCGTTTCAAACCATAATAGAAGTTTTTGCTGGGGTTGTCATCATCCAGATATTTATAGTGCACATCATTTAAGGCTCGCGATATCACCCTTGAATGATCCTCACTAAATACTCCCTGTGCCAACACTTTGTCAGTAAGGCACAGTCTAGAGTAATGTCTTGCAGAAAAAGACTCCACCTAGCCAAGAATGCTATTCAGGCCCAGGTTATCCTGTGATTTGTGCGATTGTTCCAAAACTGGGCCCTCAGAAAATGTCAGATTCATTCTATTCAACTCAAGTGTTTTAATCGCCTCAATCATTAGTGCAAGTATTTTGTCCATTCCAATCTTTTTTCCATCAGAATGGAACAAAGACATTAGGTGTATGTTAATTAGGGTCCGAGCATGCCACCAAATGTGTGCAGCGAAGCCCTATTGTATTTCAAAAGATTATGATTAATATTTTAATAGCAATCTGACAATGTAGCCCCGACTGCACAACATCTCCACAGCGCCCCCTTGAATGTGAAATCTCGCATTTTAACGAACTCTTCCTAGGAAAATTGCCAGATCGAGCTGAAAATTGGTCTGGTGACTCGTAAAACATTATGGACTAAAAGTCATCAAAACGTAGAAGTTCGTCTTATTACGAATTTGAACTTTCTCAAACCTATGGGGAAAATTGTACTTGTTACTGTACCGCCACCAGTGGTGAAGAGTCTTGACACGGTACGAGCCTCTTATCAACCACAATGAAGAACTAATTGATGGCGCCCTTGCTGCTCCCTGAAGCAAGAATGTATGGTTGGCGATTGTCTTCTCCAAGTGTTCTTGTATTCTCCGGCATGCCTGATTAACAAAAAAAAAAATTACGGTTTATACAAAGTCATTACATTAAAACTTAAGATTAAATACATACATGATAAATCTAAAGAGGACTTAACGGGAAAAACAATATCATAGCAACAGCGTATTAAACAAATTTGTTTGACTTTATAAAACTTCTTATTTAAATGCAAAGATTTTTTTTAACTGGGTTTAATCACATAACCCCAAGCACCCATTGCATCAACAGAGGCAAAAAAGCCACCTGCAAAGACGCTGGTGCTGAATTTAAATACACATAGAGGTTTGGACACTTTAATACTGTGATCCTACAAATTTGAACTTTTTTTTTTTTCACATTTTACGTCCATATCATCTATGACTTACTTTGAGAAAAAATCACCATAGCAAGTGAAACACTGATCCACTACCAGAAGCCTGCGGTGACAAAAGGTGCAGCAGGAGAAGGAAAGAGGATACTGAAGAAATTATGTAATAATATATTCCAGAGAAGACAGGAGATGGCTCTTCAAACTGCTCCCCCCTAGCGAATTAGGAGATGAAACACCTGGTGACCTGGTCTTTTAGAACTTTTAGGTGGAGCTTTCCTTTCGCCTCAAGCCCAGCTTCAAATTACATGTAGTACGTTGAAATGGAGGGTTTTCTGAAACAACAAACACACTGAGAGCAGTATGCTGTTTATTTGAAAGGCACACTTAATTATTCACTCAGCTCAATAATAAAGAAAGTACTCAATATATTCTCTAATATTTATGAAGGTAGTTTATAAAAATGCTAGACAAAATGAAATTCTGATGAGCATAACTAAATCACACCTTCAATTCCCCATCATCCATCACTTGTAATAATAACTAAAAATTAATAATTATTCATGCATAGCCTCTAACAAGGTTCTCAGGTCAAGACTGTGTGCCAATTGTTCCACAACGCCAAAGGTGTCAAACTGGAGGGCCACAGCCCTGCACAGTTTAGCTCCAACCTCATCTAAACACCCCTGATGCAGCTCGTTAGGTCCTTCAGACTGTTTGTAAGCTTCAGGCCTGGGTCTCTCTGAGCATGGTTGAAAGTAAACTCTGTAGGGCTGGGTCCTCCAGGAACTGAGTTTGACACCTCTGCCCAAGGCCCTGTACCGCATGCCAAGTCAAATTAGCAAACCGTAGCATACTTTAATTAACATTATTAATGCGATTTGGGTCTAAACATTTTATCTGGGTAACGCTGACACTATAAGAATATTGTAAACTTCTGCAAACGTTTGATTCATTTGTTCATTTGTACTGAATGAACACCTCTTTTCAAGAATCTACTTAGGTCTGTTTGTTATCTAATCTAAACTATGCATTCCCCTTTTTATCTTTACATGTATTTTTCCCCTCAAAGTTATCAGAGTAAAGATTTGATTATACCCAATTGGTTTAATATGCCCCTTGACATGCACATGCACAGTTGGTCTCCACAGGCTCATGCAACACGTTCCCCTTTGCTTGCTCTCCTGCTGCGTGTGTTATTTAAGAGCGCAATTCATAACATCACGGTGGAAATCTTTTTACTGTTGTCCCAACAATTCACCTTTCATTTCCTTGGTGATAAGCCCATTTCTGGAATTCTGGAATAATATGTAACCCTGCGATAATTATAACCACCACTACCCACCTATTCTCTCACAGTTTCATTTTAGTGTCTCTTGAGGTACCAAGAATTCCTTTAATCCTTTATGGTCATATAAAACACACAGTGAAGGAAAAAGTGTATCAAAATGTACCAAAATGTATCTTCATTTTGATACCAAGATTTGCAGTTTAGACCTTGTAAAAGCTGAGAAATGCCTTAAAAAGTAAAAGTATAGGATTTTCGGAAAATAGGCCTCAGGGCTTAAGAGGCTAGTAGAGTTCCTTTCTAGGTTATTCAATAGGATTTTAGAGAGTGGGAGATTTCAAAGTGTTCTTTTGCCAATATTTAAGAACAAGGGTGATGTGCAGAGTTGTAAAAACTACAGAGGCAGCAGTGAGATGTTCTGTAGGTCAGACAAAGGAGTTCAAGGTGGAAGTGGGTTTACATCAAGGATCAGCTTTGAGTCCCTTCTTTTGTAGTGAGATTTGTAGTGAGAGCAGAGAGCAGGTGGAGGAAAAGCTGGAAAGTTGGAGGCCAGCTCTAGAAAGAAGAGGAATGAAAGTTAATCAAAGTAAGACAGATTACATGTGTTTGAACGAGAGAGAGGGAAATAGAACAGTGAGGTTATAGGGGGCTGAGGTCAAGAAGGTGCAGGAGTTTAGGTATTTGGGGTCAACAGTCCAATGCGATGGGGAGTGTGGAAAAGAGGTAAAGAGACTAGTGCAGGCAGGTTGGAGTGGATGGAGAAAAGTGTCAGGGGTGTTGTGTGACAAAAGATTGTCAGCTAAAACCAAAGGAAAGGTGTACAGACCAGCTATGATGTTTGGGTTAGAGACTGTGGTAGTGAGGAAGAGACAAGAGGCAGAGATGGAAGTAGCGGAGATGAGGATGTCGAGGTTCAGTTTAGGAGTGATGAGGATGGACACTATTAGGAACAATGCACATCAGAGGGACAGCTCAGGTTGGTTGTTTTGGAGACAAAGTCAGAGAGGCTAGATTGAGATGGTTTGGACATGTGCAGAGGAGGGATAGTGGTTATATTGGTAGAAGGATGTTTCTAATGATTCTAATGATGTAAGGCACTTGACTGTGCGAAAAACGGTCTTGGAGTTACGACCCTAAAAGCGTTTTTAATCGTTGTAGTGCCACCTATTGGCCGATTGGCTTCATCTTTTGATAACCTCTCCCGAAATTGTCCTCTACCATCCTACCAAGTTTCAACTTTCTATGACTTATCGTTTGCCCTGTACATTCCGTTTTACGGCAGAAAAAATAATAATAATAATAAAAATCCTAACAAATACAATAGGTTTTTAAGCACTTCGTGCTTAAACCCCTAATAATCCCTTTTATGCAGATCCACCAGGTATCAAAATGTAATTCAACAATAAAATTTAAAAAGTGAAAGAGAAAAAAAAATGTCAGGAGCAGTGAGAGAAAATAAAAAAAAATCAGTTGAAAATCTCAAGGAGGGATAAAAAAAAGAACAATTAAAAAAAATCAAAATACAACCCAAACTGACTAAATTTGTGGGATGTAAAGAAGTTTTCATATTATGCCATATAACAGCTGAATATACCATATTTTTCACTGTATAAGATTTTGAATGAGGAAGATCACCATCACTGTTCCAGTGCAACATTGCTCCCACATTAGTAATACCGTAATAGCCATTAACATTGTCAACACATTACTAATAATAGCTAGTAAGATTGCCCCCACATTAGTAATAATAGCTGGCACAATGCAGCTGCTTACCTGCTCCTTACGATCCGCACTATGGTAGGATCGACGAGCAGAGTAGGGCGATGACGTCAGCGCGCACCGCTGAGTTCACAAATATGGCTGACGGCTTTGTAGCTAGGCCGAAGCCGCGGCCTCTCTTATGCCTCTCCCACGGCCGTGACCCCCCCTCTGCTCCGCGGCGCTCTGCATTTGCCGTATAAGATGCACCAACTTTTCCCCCTCAGTTTTGGGGAAGAAAAAGTGCGTCTTATACGGCGAAAAATACGGTAATATATTTTCAGCATCTGACTCAAACAGATTCTCACTCAAGTTTTATTAGTGTCTCAGATTTTCAATGTCGATCCTTCCGGATCAGTTCTATAATTCTGTTCCATCAGTGAGTTTTAATAAAGAGCAAATTATATGCTATTTTTTAAACAGACTTGGTTCTTTTATATCTTTCTTTTCCAGCAATTACATTGTTGAACTGATTCTGTTATTATAGACCAGTCGGTGCTCACACTTTTTCAGCTTGCGAGCTACTTTTAAAATGATCGTCAAAGTGATCTACCCACTACAAAAATGTAAAACATCAATCAACAAACAATTATTTTCAACTTTATTGAGAATTGACAAAACACACAGAATAATTAATTATTTACATTTTTTGTAATAATGTGAGTTTAATTTGATGACTTGCACTAAATTGAATCATTAGAACAGTTGTGTGTCACCTGAATGGGGTGGTAATAGAGTGATTTTTATGGGAGCAATTGAGCTTTGATCCAAGTAATCAAGAATAAAAATGATACTCTAGTAATTTTTTCATGCAATACAATATGCAGGTGAGGAGTGGCGTGTTGCTTGATTTTGGTTGTAATAGAGCAATTTAGAGTGAAGTTATGAAGCATATTCTCGGTAAAACATATTTTGGATCTGGTAATTTGCAGACGGTCCCTAAGCAATTCCATGTCAGCGGGTTGCGCATAGACGGTTATGTGTTTCTGTGAATGCCGAGGGAAATTTGTTTTGATAAAAAACGTTTTTTTAGTTTGTCCGCTACATAACAGATTAAAAATAGGTATTATTTGTTTACTAAGAACATTCTGGTCTCGAGCTATTGAGCAGAGAAAACCGAATCCATGAATCTGCAGCTAACTTTACTGAACTGTGACAGGATGGATGATCGGCTGATATTGTTTCAATTTCACGTAAATTCAAAATCGACATAATGAGCACCCCTGTTATAGAAGGTGGTATAATTTTCCCTGTATTTTCTCATTTTATATTTCCTCCTTTTTTCAGTTTTACCCTTAGACTTCGGGCATGGCGTTTTAAAAGGGGTTCCCAATCAGTCTGTTTTCCACCAAAATACATCTCAGGAACCTTAGTAAAAGTAATGCCTAGGTTATTTGCGTAACCCCACATTCCCTGAAAGAGGGAACGGAGACGTATCCCTTAGCTATGCCCTGGAAGTCAATGATTGGAGGTGCAGAGAGGTAAGTGGGTTCAGCTCCTCGGAAAATCCTTGAATAAGCATAGCTTCAAGCCCGCAAATCTATTTGCCTCTTTTTAAAAGTTCGGAAAAGTCGTTCCACAATCAGTCGGTATTCCACTGACATACGTCTTCGTTCCCTTACAGTCGAAAACATAGACAAATGTCGAGTTGCTCGACCAGGGGACTTACCGAACCTGGGAGGTGGTACCGAGTATTTAAAGGGCAAATTGATTAGCGAGTGTAGATGATTAGCAATCAGCCGCTCTATAAGAGGGCCACTTGCCTCTACACTCATTCTACTTTCTTCCTCGGAGCGAATGGTGGTTCCTTCCTCTGAATTTCGGCGCTTTCTAACCAATCAGCTGATATATCAAGGGTTGCTTACCTCAGCGCACGTTGTTATTTGTGCTAGCCCAGATAGCCAGCCACCAAACTGCGGCACCTCTAATTCCCAGCTTGAGACTGTCAGTTTCCTTTCAGTTTTATCCTGTATTCGCCCTTTTTCACGACGATGGGTAAAATCTGTGTGTCTACTGGCTGCGGTGGATTCATCTCGTTGAAGAACGGACACGAGAAATGCGTAGAAATGCGTAGAATGAGATATGGGCTTCAAACATGTCTGCGCTGTTCTCGTGAGGCGAGAGTGCGTGCATTGCAACGCTCTCCCTAATAGCACACTAAGGGACAGGAGGTCCTTTTTTGAGGTATGGGCACCGGAACTTTTCGTCAGCCCTGATCTCGAAAGCATACTTGGCTGCGGGTCAAGGTCCTTCGTGACATGTCCCCTTCATCCCTTAAGGTCTACGCAGCAGCAATTTCCTTCGGCCACGATCTGACGTTGAGATCTCTCCAAGGTCACAGATATTTGAACCCTCTCCTTGAAGACGGCTCTTCTGTTGGCCTTAGCGTCCCTTAAGAGGGTTGGAGATCTCCAGGCTCTGTACGCCGACAAAACCTGCTTGGAATTCGGCCCTGAGGATTCCCTGGTGATAATCAGGCCCAGGCCTGGATTCATCCCCAAAGTCCCATCGGTCCCCCTTCGGGACCAGACGGTGACCCTGCAGGCCCTGCCCCGGGAGGAGGCAGACCCAGCCCAGGGTACTCTTTGTCCAGTATGCACCCTTCGGCTCTACTTGTACAGAACTTGGGAGTTTTGGATCTCCCAGCAGCTCTTCATTTGCTTTGCCGGCCAGTGTAAGGGGTACGCTGTGTCCAAGCAGCGGTTAGTAGGTTGGATTGTGGAGGCTATCCAGCTGGCTTACCAGGCGAGTGATGTACCCTGCCCTCTAGCTAGGCTCAGGGCACACTCCACCAGTGGCATTGCCGCCTCGTGGGCTTTAACCAAGGGGGTCTCACTCGCCAACATTTGTAGAACTGCAGGCTGGTCGACACCCCTAACCTTGTTGTGACTTTGGCGGTGCTCAGTGGTGGCAGCTAACCCGTTGGCACAGTTGGGGGCAATACCCATGGATGTTCATCCCCATGGGTCTGTCGAACATCCTTTCTCTCATCTCCAACTCCAACACCGATGAGGGCTCTGGTCCGGAACTGACTGCGGTCGTGTCCGGATTTGGATGTGCTGCGCCTTCAGACCATTTTTATTCACGACTCCCTTACGGTAGTTCGGTGAACCCCTTTTTTCAGGACCCCCTTACAGTGGTTTAGGTGAACTCTATCCTCCCCCCACGTGGCATCTGACAGAGCGGAGCAGTCAGTTTTTCTAGGTTCTGGTAGTGAAGGTTTTGCTGTCGGGCCTGACCCCTACAGAACTAGGGTCCGGACTTGAGGACCCCCCCAAGCTCGGGTGGCCCAGTCTGCGTATTCTATAAAAACTCCTCTTCAGGTTGATTTGTATTACCCCGTTTCCGTTCTTCCCCCCCCTGTGTGGTGCAGAACGATGGCTTTTTCATCTTTTCCCCTCATTATTTGGCCGGGGAGACATGCATTCGCTGGATGCCCTATTTAGGTCTCAATGCAATCTCCTCGCTCCTCTGTTCCACATCAGAGGTGCACTCCTTCTGGTCGCCCTGCTGTACAGCATATGCGACTACCCCGCAATAGATTTATTCCGGGCTAAGGGTCAGAAGGAGACTCCCAGTCTTGAGCCTGGCTAACTCCTAACCTTAACAATTTAGAGTCAGACAGATAGACTTGAGGCATTCGACACATTCGTCTACGTGCTCGACTGTAAGGGAATGTCTAGTTTACCTTACGTAACCCCCGTTCCCTAAAGGGAGAACGTAGTGGTTCCCATGCTATGCTGCTGCCCAAGTCGCTGATCTGAGGTGCTGAGAGGTAAGTAGGTTCGGCTCCTCGGAAGAAGCAGAATGAGAGTAAGCGCTCCTCCTATAGAGCGGCTGATTGCTAATCTACAGTAGCAAATCAGTTTGCCCGTTAAATAGTAGTCGAGCAACTCGACATTCGTCTACGTTCCCTCCCTTCGTAAGATAACCTAGACTTTCCCTCTTTCAGGGAATGTAGGGTTACAGAAAAAAACTATGCATTAGTTTTCTAAAAATAAACAAAGGTTAATTTGCATGAAGGCACACGTTTACATTTCTTTGCTTGCTTCTTTTCAATTTAACATTGAAGAGCTTTATTCCTGTTTGAGGCAAATATCTTTATAATTTGAGGTTGTAGGACAATGTTAAAATTGAGATAATAAAAAAGTGCTGTAAAACCTTATATTTAATAAAATCTTAAATCCCTTTTTCTTTGTGGAAAGCAAGAGTGTGGCAAGTCAACGTCAATCAATCTGAAATAAATTTAAACTAAAGGCACTTTTAGACTTTTTTTTAGAAACGGCTCAGTTTTAAGGCAGTGGAGTGTTTGGTACGTCTCTGGTTCCTGTTGTAACATGCAGCAGAGGCTCTTGAAGAATTCAGATATACTCTCTCTGTCTTCAAACAGTCTGAACAGTCTTCAAATGCTTGATCGTGTCCCGACCTGTGTTCTCCTCAGTTTCATAGTCCCCTCCCAATCTCTTCTTCTCACTTTTACTTGGATCAATTACTGTTCATGAAACATACTGAATATCCAAACAGAATGTAGCAGACTTGTAGCTCGAGCACTTTTAGATGTGGTTTTGAGAATCTTCTGCGGCATTACCAAGAACTCTTTAGATCACTCTTCTGACCCCTTCTTTAGGCTGAAACCTGGTAGTTCCAGTGACGGTGACTTTTAGCATTAGTCTCTCTCCGCAGACACAGTGTGCGTAGTATTTTATGGACTCAATGCTTTACTCAGCGTTAGGGTTGTAACGATATTAAACCGTTTCGGTGCGACCTATTCGGTTCGGTACACTTACGTACCGTTTCGGTATATTTTTTATTAAATAATATAAATTTATTATTAAATTTATTATTAGAAATCTAGCCACAGGGGTTGCAAGCCAGTGACTTCTGTGCCGGTCCCAAGCCCGGATAAATAGAGAGGGTTGCGTCAGGAAGGGCATCCGGCGTAAAAAATGCCAAAAACCAAATATGCGAGTCACCAAATCGATTTCCATACCGGATCGGTCGAGGCCCGGGTTAACAACGACCGCCTCCGGTGCTGTTGACTTACAGGGTGCCGGTGGAAATTGGACTACTGTTTGTCGAAGAAGGAGAGGAGGGAGAAGGATTCGTCGACAGAAAGAGAAAAGGAAAGGCAGGAGTATAGATCTGAGAATAGGGACTCTTAACGTTGGTACAATGACAGGGAAGGGTAGGGAGCTGGCAGACGTGATGGAGAGAAGGAAGGTAGATATTCTGTGCGTGCAGGAGACCAGGTGGAAGGGTAGCAAAGCACGTAGTATTGGAGGGGAATACAAACTGTTTTACTATGGTGTGGATAGGAAGAGAAATGGGGTAGGAGTGATCCTGAAGGAGGAGTTTGTGAGGCATGCTTTAGAGGTGAAAAGAGTGTCAGACAGGGTGATCAGTTTGAAGTTAGAAATTGAAGGGTGATGTTGAATGTAGTGAGTGGTTATGCTCCACAAGTAGGCTGTAAGTTGGAAGAGAAAGAGAGATTTTGGAGTGAGTTGGATGAGGTGATTGAGAGTGTTCCCAGAGGAGAGAGAGTAGTAGAGGGAGCAGATTTCAATGGGCATGTTGGCGAGGGCAACAGAGGTGATGAGGAGGTGATGGGCAGGTTCGGTGTTAAGGAAAGGAACCTAGAAGGACAGATGGTGGTGGACTTTGCCAAGAGGATGGAAATGGCTGTAGTTAATACTTATTTCCAGAAGAGGGAGGAACATGGAGTTACCTACAAGAGTGGAGGGAGGAGTACGCAGGTAGACTACATCCTTTGTAGACGAGCCAATCTGAGAGAGGCCAGAGACTGTAAAGTAGTGGTAGGAGAGAGTGTAGCCAGACAGCATCGGATGGTGATGTGTAGGATGGTTCTGGTGATCAGGAAGAAGAGAAGAGGAAAGATTGAAAAGACCAAGTGGTGGAAGTTGAAAAAGGAAGAAGATTGTGAAGAATTCAGACAGAAGCTGAGACAGGCTTTGGGTGGTCAGGAAGAGCTTCCAGATGACTGGGAAACTACAGCAGAAGTGACCAGGGAGACAGGAAGAAAGGTGCTAGGTGTGTCAGCTGGAAGGAGGAAAGAAGATAAAGAAACATGGTGGTGGAATGAGGAAGTGCAGGACATCATCCAGAGGAAGAGGCTAGCTAAAAAGAAGTGGGACATTGAAAGGACTGAAGAAAGTAGACAGGACTACAAGGAATCGCAGCGCAGAGTGAAGAGGGAGGTGGCAAAGGCCAAACAGAAAGCATATGATGAGTTGTATGCCAGGTTAGACACGAGGGAAGGCGAGAAGGAATTGTATAGATTAGCGAGACAGAGACAGAGATGGGAAGGATGTGCAACAGATAAGGGTGATTAAAGATAGAGATGGAAAGGCGCTAACAAGTGAGGAGAGTGTGCTGAGAAGATGGAAGGAGTATTTTGAGGAGTTGATGAATGAGGAGAATGAGAGGGAAAGAAGGGGGGAAGAGGTGAAAAGATTAGAAAGGATGAGGTGAGGAAGGCTCTGAGGAGAATGAAGAGTGGAAAGGCTGTTGGTCCAGATGACATACCTGTGGAGGTGTGGAAGTGTCTAGGAGAGACAGCAGTGGAGTTCCTATCCAGGTTATTCAACAGGATTTTAGAGAGTGAGAAGATGCCTGAGGAATGGAGGAGAAGCGTCCTAGTACCAATCTTTAAGAACAAGGGTGATGTGGAGAGTTGTAACAACTACAGAGGCATAAAGTTGATGAGCCACACAATGAAACTTTGGGAAAGAGTAGTGGAAGCCAGGCTAAGAAGAGAAGTGGATATTTGTGAGCAGCAGTATGGCTTCATGCCCAGGAAGAGCACTACTGATGCAATTTTTGCTCTGAGATTGTTAATGGAGAAGTACAGAGATGGTCAGAAGGAGCTGCACTGCGTCTTTGTGGATTTAGAAAAAGCGTATGACAGGGTGCCGAGAGAGGAGCTATGGTCCTGTATGAGGAGGTCAGGAGTGGCAGAGAAGTACGTCAGAATAGTTCAGGATATGTATGAGAGAAGTAAGACAGCAGTGAGATGTGCTGTAGGTCAGACAAAGGAGTTCAAAGTGGAGGTGGGGCTACATCAAGGATCAGCTTTGAGTCCCTTCTTATTTGCTATGGTGATGGACAGGTTGACAGATGAGGTCAGACAGGAATCTCCATGGACAATGATGTTTGCAGATGACATTGTGATTTGTAGTGAGAGCAGAGAGCAGGTGGAGGAAAACCTGGAAAGTTGGAGGTCAGCTCTAGAAAGAAGAGGAATGAAAGTCAGTCGCAGCAAGACAGAATACATGTGTTTGAACGAGAGGGAGGGAAATAGAACAGTGAGGTTACAGGGGGCTGAGGTCAAGAAGGTGCAGGAGTTTGGGGTCAACAGTCCAGTGTGACGGGGAGTGTGGAAAAGAGGTGAAGAGACGAGTGCAGGCAGGTTGGAGTGGGTGGAGAAAAGTGTCAGGGGTGTTGTGTGACAGAAGAGTGTCAGCAAGAATCAAAGGAAAGGTGTACAGAACAGTAGTGAGACCAGCTATGATGTATGGGTTGGAGACTGTGGCAGTGAGGAAGAGACAGAGATGGAAGTAGCAGAGATGAGGATGTTGAGGTTCAGTTTAGGAGTGACGAGGATGGACAAGATTAGGAATGAGCACATCAGAGGGACAGCTCAGGTTGGTTGTTTTGGAGAAAAAGTCAGAGAGGCCAGGTTGAGATGGTTTGGACATGTGCAGAGGAGGGATAGTGGTTATATTGGTAGAAGGATGTTGGAGATGGAGATGCCAGGCAAGAGGTCAAGAGGAAGACCAAAGACAAGATATATGGATGTGCTGAAAGAGGACATGAAGGTAGTTGGTGCAAGAGTAGAAGATACTGAGGACAGAGTTAGGTGGAAAAGGATGATTCGCTGTGGCGACCCCTAAACTGGGAACAGCCGAAAGGAAAAGAAGAAGAAGAAGAGGTTTGATTCTAAGATAGAAAGTTGCCAATGATTTCAGTTCTAGGCAGAGGACCTCTCTTCTTTAGACATCGGTAGAGACATTTGTAATTCTGCTAGGCTTTTGTATGGTTGTTTTAAATGTTAAAACTGTTACAGCTGGCACGTGCAGTTTATCCAGTCAGAGTTCAGGGGTCAGCTACCAAGGCCTTATGCCATGGGTCCTGATGCCACTTGGATAATCCCACCAGACATGAATGATCAAAACCTTGAGGAGACGTCCCGATATGTGAGTGTACCTTCACAAACACTTGCTTTCAGTTATTGATTCAACCAGTTTAACATTTCTAAAGTTTTACAGAAAACAAAAATTGTGTTATTCAATATTCACAATAAAGTATTGTATTGAAGTCAAACTGCTATTATTCTTTGTTCTATTCACTTTTAGGCATCTCACATAAAAAAAAATTGGAAACCTTATATTTTTAATGAAAATGTCAATATTTTTTTGTCTGTTTCTGCTAAGCTGAGTTCAGCTGGTTCAGTAGTCTACCGTCATGAGCATCTGATTATCCTCAGAGCCATCTGTAGAAGCATTTGACAGTACTGTATTTTTTTACTTTTGTTTACTTTTTTTCTCATCTCTCTATTTTCTTAGCTTGCAATCACGGCAGCTCGGTGATCCCATTTGCATTTAAATTCTTAAATGCGTGTATAATAGCTGTCACTAGTGATTTGTGGGTCAATGCACAAACAACCCACATCCGATCAATGTTTTCAACTAACCGCCCTCAACTTGGCTTGTCAAAAAAATAAATAAATAAAACACCCACAATTAGTACCTGCACCCACAATTTTTTAAATGCTTAACCAACAACTGAGCATTGAATATCTCATTTGTACCATGGTCGCTCACCTATATAAACATAATATAGCAATTAATACTATCTGAATGGATGAAGAGATGGTCTTAAAGTGCACAAACTGTGTTTACACTTCAAATATGTATAATTTTATTCTTATAACTCATTAAAATATTTTTGAATAACTCGCGTTCCTTTTGGCCAAACCTGGGCTCCTTCCCCTTCACCCAAAGTGAATCGTTTTTTTTTTTATTGTATCGTTTATATCATGATTAAATATATTAGATTTATTTTTTGTACCAATGAGTTTTTTTGTTTCTTTTTCTGACATCTTTAAATCTTCAATGAGTAGGTGTGCAGAAAAGAACTTGGATAAAAGTTCACAGAACTTCTTATGGAGAACATGAATGCATCCTAAAACTCTTCTGTGTATATCTACTGTATACAAGTGTGTAAATTGCCAGCAGATTATCTAGCTTCTCTAAAAAATTTTTTTAAATAGAAAATTCCATATTAATTTTGGTACATTTTATAATTCGATGGCTATAATGTAAATTGTTGTGGTAGATCTGGTATGCCAATACACAATTTGCATGTGCATAATTCAGTTTTATCTTGCTTTTGTTAATGCGAGTGCGTCTCATAAATTAAGCTATGAATACACTCAAAATAAATTTTCTCTATAAGCAATTTTGTGCGCCTTTGTTTACTTTTTCAATTTCGAGGAATGAAGCTAGAATTGTAACCAAAATATGTATGGTTTGGTTTGTTTCTGTTTTGCTACAGTTATTATTGATGGATAATCGCATAGATATGTTAAAATATGTGCTGTATTGGTGCATAGAAAATTTTATGAATCAAGAAAATGACAACACATCTATTTGTTTTTCCATTTAAAGTAAACACAAATGCTTCTCCTCTGAGAGCTCGGCTTTTATTTAACATTTTTCAAAACAAACCTTCCAAAGTATTTTACACAGTCTCCTTGGGTTGACAAAAATGCGTAGCTCATTACTATATATCGGCACCGTATCCAAAATCAATTCTCTCTGGCTCTCTTTAGGTGGACCTGAAGCAGTGTCATTACCTGGTGGATCTTGCAACTGAAACTGAAGCCCCCCGTGAGCCTCGATTCGCTGCTAACAAAGAGGAGTGGAGTGTTATTGCAGACAAACCTTTTCTAGACTCCACCAGGCAAGTCTTCGTGCAGCCAAAACACACAAATATAACTGAATAACAGATTGCTGTGCACAGTTCAATGAAAAGAATCTTCTGTA
Organism: Danionella cerebrum; assembly: GCA_007224835.1. Lineage (NCBI taxonomy): Eukaryota > Metazoa > Chordata > Actinopteri > Cypriniformes > Danionidae > Danionella > Danionella cerebrum. The sequence goes on along the minus strand of SRMA01024141.1, from coordinate 51,428 downwards.
CAGCTCCATGTGTGCTTTAGCCATTAGAGGGACCCCTTGTGCTTCTAAAGGAACTAATGACGTCATGGTTTGTGGCTTCTCATAAATGTTGTGGCGCAGGATGTCTGATCATCTTAATAGAGATTATCCTTGACCCAGTTATCAGTAATCACCTCTGCCTCTGTCCAATAGTCATTTCATTGTTGTGAAAAACCTGCAAATAACGTGGGTATTATTTACTTGATCATAAATCATTTCATTGTCATTTAATTTTGGAAGGATTTGGCGTTAACGTTAATTTGTTTGGAATTAAATAAAAACACATTTTTATGTTTAGCAAATAAAATATCTGAACACATAGTGGTTGATGACAGCTCAAAAATGATATCTGAATAAACCAAATATTTCTTTATTTATATTTTATAATAATTTTCACTGAAACCCCAAGAACCTTCTATTGTTTGGCACAGCTGTTCGTGATCAGCAGATATCGCTGTGAGGTTCTTGTGAATGAACAAACACATGGTGCTTTTTTAACCAATTAGAAACACACTTGGTCGCAGTCTTTGGTGTTTGGTTTTGTATTCTGGGATACAATTAGACCACAGATCTTGGATGAACTACGATTACTCTCCAAATGTCCTCGATCATTTTGGCCTGATAACATGCACAAAACTTGCACAGTGGCTGGTAAAGGTAACTATCCTCACCTGTGACCTTTTTGCTTACAATGTCCCAAACAGCTCAGAATCAAGCCTTCTGGGACAAAGTTTTTTTGCATCAATTAACTTTAACAACCATAAACTCTGTGTCTGATGTTTTTGGGATGTGTGCGTCCCAAAGGCACAGAAAAGGTCTCTACACACCAAATTGAGAGTCGCACAAATCTTTGGAAGGCTTCTCATAAGGGTGTCCTTTGTCTGCGTTGAGGAAAAATTGATGCAATGCCGCTTCCTGCCTGAAGATGGCATTTGCGGTACAGCAAATGCACTCTGCGCCCCACAGGGTAACAGGAAAGGAGAAGAGCAGGAGGAAGATCAAAGAACGAGTTGTGTTTCTGCACAAAACTTGGCAACAAAAATTTGATGTGTATAAGCCTTAAACCTGGTCAAAATAGTAGAGAAGATGAATGCAGCATCCAGGGATACTGGAGCAAAATTTGCGTTCATCATCCTGGAAGCTGTGCCTGGGATGTACTGAACATTCCAACATAACAACGATCTAAAACACAAGACCAAGTCCACTGGTGATAGGTTACTCCAGAAGAAAGTGAAGGTTGCCATCTCAGTCTCCTGACCTCAATTTCATTGAAACACTCTGGGCAGAACTCAAATGTGCAGTTCATGCAAGACAGCAAATACATTTACAAGATTTGAGGGGTTTTGCCAAGGAGAATGGGCTGCTTTACCAACAGAGAAGATAAAAAACCTCATCGAGAACAACCTCAAGAGTCTGTCATTGATGTTAAATGGTGGGAATACAAAAAATGAAGAGTAAATGAAACTTCACTAGATCCTCAACCATGTCGTGCTGGATCAGTAGTGCATGGATAAGTGTCTTTCATGATCTTTACATTGTTCCCTTGATGTTTCTCTCCATGCAGATCCTCCAGATTGCTCAGAGCCTTTTTTATCCCCTTCCTGTCAGAGCACTACACCACATACAACAAATACGTCATCCTCAAACCAAGGCGACCCAAGCACAGCCGGAAAAGAACACAAGGATGACATCCGACTCCTCTGTTCCACCCCATCCATACGTCCTGTCCTGTTGTGCTTCCTCATTCACTCCTGAAATGTTCCTTCTCATAGTGAGTGAATGTGAGTGTGGTAGAGACCATTACCAAATCATGCTCAGTCACCCTGTAAGTAGCTGCCCAATCATTTTCAAATCATTCCATGATTTTGTTCCTGCAGCTCTGTTAAGATGTCCCTTTACGGACTGAAAAGTCCCTTATCTGAGATGGGCTTATTCTGGATTTGGGATAATGAACTGTATTCTGTGAATGCAGAGCCAAACCAGATTTATTGACTATTTCGTCATCATCCAGAGTCAAGAACTGCACTTCCTTCCTTGCAACTGCAGCATCAACAGCATCTCAGGATGAACGCCTCTTTGGGGACAGTGACTTAACAACTGAGTTTACATTCCAAATCATGTTTGTCAACTTGATTTAGATCAGTGTTAACTGTGAGTCAAATAAAAGAAGACTCTGGTCCTTTTCCATGTCCAAAAGTTACTTTCTGGAACTGATTACTGGGTTTCGTGCTCATTTAAACCCTGAACCTGTTTCAAGATTTATTTTTTGCCCATTTCATGCCTTTATTAGATAGAAGAACAGTATAGATAGACCGGAATCAATTGGAGCGAAAGAGGAGGGAGGCTGACAAATGCAATCGAAATGGACCACCACATCACAGGCCTCAACACGTTACAACAACTAACTATAAAACAAATGTAATTTATCTAAAACCTAAATAGAACAGTATTTATTTAAAACAAAAAAAAGCTAAAATGCAATTAAAATAGTTTCAAAACATTTTGTAGGGCGTAAAAAAATGAAACCAACGGCAATTTCAAAAACAGCATTTTCACATAGGACTTATTTGAGAGAAGTTTCACAGGGCTTTCATCCATTGAACTTGAGAGTTTGGACAATTTTTGCTTAGAATAGCCTCCAAGCACTGCTGTTTGGGTGTAAGCTGCCTCCCACGCTCATAGATCTTTTGAATGAGGATGCTTCAAAGGTCAGGGGATGATGGAGGCCACACCATGACTGTCTCTTCTCTTAAAAAAATCTGGAAAACTGTATTTGTAGAACACTGAAAGTTGACTTGCACTTGTGTTTCATTATCAACAATTGTATTTTGTTGATAATTGAGGCATAGCTAACAGTGCAAATGTATGTCATCAGCCAATAACGGGTATTATAAATGCCTCTTTAATACCCTTCATCTTATGATCACTGGGATTTTATTCAAGCAGTGGTGTGATATTCTCAGTACTGAAATATCATACTCTGTTAAAAGTACCATTACTTGTCAAAAAAAAGAAGAGTAAATGTATCTGTTCTAAATACTACTCAAAGTGCACGTAAAAAGGAGCTCTTCTAAAACTACTTACGGTTTTTAAGATAGAAATGGAGAAGAGGTAAAAAGAACAAGAGAAGTAGGTAAAATAGAGAGCAGAGAGAAAGATATAGTGAAAGAGAAGGATAAAAAGAGACATTCCTGGCGATTAAAAAAAAAGTATGAGCTTGCAAAATAATTTTTATTTCTACAGATTAAATTGATGTGATTGTGTTGGATTGGTTCTGTTCACTAGATTTAATTTTTGTGTTTATATGCAATTGGACTGAACAGGATAGGGCCAATCACTGTTGAAAAAATGCAATAAAAAAACAATAACAAAGTAGTTAAGGCAGGTTGAAGAAAAGTGCAGTAAAGATACAGAGCTAGAAATGTACTCAATTTAAAAGTAGAAGTAGAATTTTTAACTCTACCCACTAATTTACAATTTCTGAGAAAAAAAAACTACTCAATTACAGTAATTTGAATATTTGTAATTAGCTACTTTCACTATGATTGACTGTCAACCTGTTACGTGTGTAACCTGTGTAACCTGCAATTGTGCTGGGACTGCAACTGGAGAAAGATACCAGTACATCAGTAACAGAAGTAACTGTTGATTATCAGTGCTCTATAATAAAATAAAACAAGATAAACGCATATATTCAGTAGATAAATACATGCAAAATGTACATTTACCGTTCTTGAGCCACCAAATTTCCCCAAAGAATGAAACTTTCACATTTGCGGATTAACTTCAAAAGTGCGGAGGGATTAGATTGACGGTATAAGCATCTTTCCTGGAGGAGATATTAAATACTTAATAGCTTCCAAAGTAATGCAGAAACCAGCAAGCCGAATGGTTTTTCTCAAGGGTCCATTGAGATTATCACTGAACGTCAGCATCGTCTCCCCCATGTTGCTGTTTCTGTTGATAAAAAAAGAAGCGAGGGAATACGTAGTGGGTGTATGTGAACATGTGGAGGGCAATAAATGTGTGGCTTGTGGGATTTTTAAGCTGTCTGCAGTGACGACATGCAAACCACCACAACAACACTACAGGGAACTCTGATCCTTTTTAAATCCCCCCATTGACGCTTAAGTGGATGACGCAGAAAGCCCTTTGAAACAGAGCAGGCTTCTGCAGCTACTGCTTTCTGCTTCACAGCTGAAATGTGGTTTACACTAAAGTTAAGTAATGAGTCTGCTCTTAAATTTACCTTTTATTCAACAACCTACAAATGGTACAGCATGGAAAATATTTTAGCAGTTATTTTTTGGGCTTTATGTTGGATATGCTTAGACATCTATAGCCTTATGTTATAGTTGTGTTCTATAGCCTCATGTAGACTTGTTCAGTGAAATTAATGTTCCAAAAAAAGGTTGAAAAACACTAGTCAAGGCAATGCTTTGCAGAGTATTTACTGTATTATTTTTCAGTGTTTTATTACATCAGTTTAAGTAATTGACATATTTTTTACATTTTAAACATTTATTAATGTAAAGGTGTCAACTGGAGAAAGCACTGTTTTTATATTTATTATTGATTCTTAACAGGGGTGTAACGATACACTCTGCTGACAATGTGATGCTTGAGATTGTGTCCACGATACGATTTACAAGACTATTGAGAGCATTTTGATACCATCCATCCACTAGGGGCAGTGTTCGCATTGTCAAGAAGACAAAATAAAGAAGTTTCAGAAGTAACTAGAATCACTCCAAGAAGCAAATACACTTCAGTTCCTAGACAATATCTCCCAGTAGCTCCATGATACGTATTTTGTAATATATTGTGCCACAATATAACTTTTACACCACTAATCCATAATAATTGGATATTTTTATTGAGGATTTTTCATTAGCTGGGATTGACTTTGTGCGTGTTCTTTACAGAATATTAATACTTGGATATGACAAATGGTCAATATTTGTAATTAAAATATCTAATAAAAAATTTACATTACCTTTTTGAGGCAATTTGTTGCAGAAACGTCTCTGTCAGATAAAGCTGAAGTTGGATAAGAAGATCTGACTCATCCCCAAGCAAATTGTTCCCAAGCTTTTTCAAGCCATGGAGTTCTTGAGACATTATTGTGTTGAGCGTATTCAGACATTGACTTGATAAAAATAAAAAAATGCTATTTTTAAGTTTTGATTTCCTCAAATGGGTTCTTCTAGACTAGAGCAAATGCCCTCATTTAAAGGCCCTTACACACCTATGCGTTTACGTTATTAGCTCTTGCTTTTTTCTCTTGCGTTAAAAAATGTGTGCACAAACCCTCTCCTGAACACTAGATGGCGCTTCGCTGAACTATAATTACCGTATTTTTCGGCTCATAAGACGCACCGGCACATAAGACGCACCCAATTTTTAAAGAGGAAAATCCAGAAAAAAAAGATTCTGAACCAAATACTGTTGTAAAATATTTTATATCAACTGTGTAAAAGTTAACAGCCAAACATGTAACATGAACAGACAGTAAACAGTAAAAGTAACAAAAAAAAGGCTGTAATGTTTTTCTTTGCCCCCACTCATCACTCTAAAGTCCACCATTCGTTATCACCATCACTGTTCCAGTGCAACATTGTCACTACATTACTAATAATAGCTAGTAACATGGTCACTACATTACTAATAATAGCCAGTAACATTGTCACTACATTACTAATAATAGCCAGTAACATTGTCACTACATTACTAATAATAGCCAGTAACATTGTCACTACATTACTAATAATAGCTAGTAAGATTGCCCCCCACATTAGTAATAATACAGTGGTTCTCAAACTTTTTTAGTCGAGCCCCCCTGTAATCAAACACACCCTAATTGCAGAACATGTTACTTACGTTTGTTATCTCGTATGTACATGTGTGAGATGTACCGTTGAGAGATGATTTGAGTTTGAGCTTATTAAAGAAGAGTTTCAGTCATTGAGATCGTTTTGTTTACCTCGCGAGCGCGAGCGCGCGCGCGCGCACGCCCGCGAGAGAGAGAGAGAGAGAGAGAGAGATAGAGAGCGAGCGCTGGAAACAAGCGTATGCTTTTTGTTCTAATATAAATCCTTTTGATTTTTGTCAGCTTATGAAAACCCAAATAACTCCAAAGGATCAAACTGTCCAAGATTGTGAAACTGTCCAAGTGAATGTTTAGCGGAAATAAAACCCTCACAGACTGAAGACGATGCTTATCGATCATCATCTTATTGTCAGGCTCAAAAAACATAGCAGACAAACTATGAGCTGTGCCCATTTCACATCTTGAAATGTATTTTAGCGTGAGAAAACGGGTTTGTAGCGTGAGAGATCACTCAAATGCGAGAGTCAGCTGATCTCTGTAGTTTCGCTCGTGACGTAAGTATGGATGCGGATGCCAAAGGCATTGTGGGAAATGTAGTTTTTCCCCCGTTTTCGTTACGTCCGCGCAATGGCAGAGATGGCGATGACGTCAGCGCGCAGCGCTTGGTAAACAAATATGGCCGCGGCTTCGGCCTAGCTCCGGAGCTCCGGAGCTCTTACACCTCTCATACGGCCGTTACCGGACTTCGCGGCGGTTTGCATTCGCTTCATAAGACGCACCAACTTTTCCCCCTCAGTTTTGGGGAAGAAAAAGTGCGTCTTATGAGCCGAAAAATACGGTACTTCCAAGCAAGATAGTTTTATTTAGTCTTATTATTAAATCAACAAACTCCTCCTAAGATATTTTATCTGCTCACTTTCAAACTCCAGAAATCTTCTCTTAAGGTATGTGGGATGTTAAATTGCGAAGCTTTTATTACTTTGATAAACGATGTATGTACACCAGTCATCGAAATTTGACGCTTCGCCATAAACAGGAAGTTATTATAACTCAGCCATACAATGTCTGATCGATCCCAAATGTACCAAGTATACTAAAAGTCTCTGAACACATCTACAACATGAATCATCGGTTATAGCGCCACCAAGTGATCACAGGTGGAACAGCATTTTTACCAATTTTGACAGGTTCCCAGAATATTGGCCAAAACAGTCCCAAAAAAATATTTCAACTCATAAATATTTAGACTCGTTAGCACCACCTGGGGGTCATGACGCTTTGAGAAGGGATTTTTTTACTTGAGTTGCCTGTGTCATTAGGTAATTTGAACAGTTCTCGCTTGAATACGCATTGTAACGAATTGGCCACCGAGAGGCGATGGCGACGTAGGTGCTCGAGCCCTTGATCGCTGCTTGCAGCTTTAATTATTATTATTATTATTATTCTTTTTCTTCTAACGTGTTTTTGCGGGCACTTTTGAGGGCCTAAACATGCGTAAAAAGTCACCAAATTTTGCACACACATCAGAACCTTCGTAAATTTACGTCTATTTGTGGTTCGAAAAGCGGGTGTGGTAAAATGACTCTACAGCGCCACCTAACGCGTTGTAGCTTATGATGCGCTATGAGTTTGTCGTAGGTGAATGAAATTCGCCACGCATGTGTAGGGTACCTAAACTTAAATATAAGTAAATGGGATCTTATTTCCAAAATCGACAGGAAGTCAGCTATTAAACAAAAACCTCTAAAAATGGCCATTTTTGCTCACGTCGTACTTTAACGAACTCCTCTAGAGATTTCATCTGTTCGTCTCAAAACTCGTTCAGCACTATCTTAAGGCATATGGGATGTTAAATTGCGAAGCTTTTGTGACGTCGATAAACTATGTGCGCACAGCGGTCATCCAAAGTCGAAATTTTGTCGTAAACAGGAAGTTGTTATAACTCGGCCAAGCAATGTCCGATCCAGTTCAAATTAGCCATGTAGGTTAAGAGTGAATATCTTAACAAATGCAAATAGCAATATACAGTGTCAGTTATAGCGCCACCTAGTGGCAACATATAATAGACCCTTTTCTGTTGTTTTATACTTGTATTTCAGGCTGTATTGCGAGTACATGTTTGAAAATCAGTACACTTATGTAAGGGATCAGGACCAACAAAAAAGTCAATAGGATTCAGTTTCCAAAACCGACAGGAAGTCGGTCATTTTTTATTATTGTATGAAATTGAGTATAGTTTCAGGCTTTGTACTTTAACGAACTCCTCCTAGAGAATTCATCCGTTCATCTTCAAAGTTGTTCAGTATTCTCTCAAGGCATATGGGATGTTAAATTGCGAAGCTTTTTTGAATTCATTTTACGATCCGCGAATGACAGTCCTCGAAAGTCGAACTTTTTCTATGAACAGGAAGTGGTTAATAACTCAGCAATGCAATGTCTGATCGGGTTAAAATTCGTCATGCGTGTTAAGAGTCCAGGTTTGAAGGATTTCATAAAGCGAAATACAGTGTCAGTTATAGCGCTACCTAATGGCAGCATGCAATATTGCAATTTCTGCTGTTTTTTACTGCTATTTCAGACTGTGTTTAAAGGACATGCTTGAAAATTGCCACACTCATGTTAAAGATCAAGACAAACAAAACAGTCAATTGGAGCGAGTTTCCAAAATCAACAGGAAGTTAATTATTTAGCAAAAAAAACCCTTAAAATGGCACTTTTCCATGTCTCATACTTCAACGAACTCCTCCTAGAGATTTTATCTGCTCTCCTTCAAACTCCAGAAATCTTCTCTTAAGGTATGTTGGATGTTAAATTGCGAAGCTTTTATAACTTTGATAAACGGTGTACGTACACCAGCCATTGAAATTTTACGTTTCGCCATAAACAGGAAGTTATTATAACTCAGCCATACAATGTCTGATGGATCCCAAATGTACCAACTATACTAAAACTCCCTGTCTGAACATATCTACAACATTAATCATCGGTTATAGCGCCACCAAGTGATCACAGGTGGAACAGCATTTAAAACTGCATTTTTACCAATTTTGACAGGTTACCAGAATATTGCCCAAAACAGTCCCAAAAAATATTTCAACTCACAAATATTTAGACTCGTTAGCGCCGCCTGGGGGTCATGATGCTTTGAGATGGGATTTCTTTTTACTTGATTTGCATGTATCATTAGGTTAGTTGAACAGATCTTGCTTGAATACGTCTTCTAACTAAGGATCAGTCGTAGAGCTCATTGTAACGACTTGGCCACCGAGAGGCGATGGCGACGTAGGTGCTCGAGCCCTTGATCGCTGCTTGCAGCTTTAATTATTATTATTATTATTATTATTCTTATTTTTGTAACGTGTTTTTGCGGGCACTTTTGAGGGCCTAAACATGCGTAAAAAGTCACCAAATTTTGCACACACACCAGAACCTGTGAAAATTTACGTCTAATTGTGTTTCGAAAAGCGGGTGTGGTGAAATGACTCTACAGCGCCACCTAACGCGTTGTAGCTTATGATGCGCTATGAGTTTGTCGTAGGCGAATGAAATTCGCCACGCATGTGTAGGGTACTAAAACTTAAATATAAGTAAATGGGATCTCATTTCCAAAATCGACAGGAAGTCAGCTATTTCCCAAAAACCTCTAAAAATAGCCATTTTTGCTCACGTCGTACTTTAACGAACTCCTCCTAGAGATTTCATCTGTTCGTCTCAAATCTCGTTCAGCACTATCTTAAGGCATATGGGATGTTAAATTGCGAAGCTTTTTTGACTTCGATAAACTATGTGCGCACAGCGGTCATCCAAAGTCGAAATTTTGTCGTAGACAGGAAGTTGTTATAACTCGGCCAAGCAATGTCCGATCCAGTTCAAATTCGCCATGTGGGTTAAGAGTCAATATCTTAACAAATGCAAATAGCGATATACAGTGTTAGTTATAGCGCCACCTAGTGGCAACATGTAATAGACCCTTTTCTGTTGTTTTATACTTATATTTCAGGCTGTATTGCGAGTACATGTTTGAAAATCACTCCACTTATGTAAGGGATCAGGACCAACAAAAAAGTCAATAGGAATCCGTTTCCAAAACCGACAGGAAGTCGGTTATTTTTTTATTAATGTATGAAATTTAGCATAGTTTTAGGCTTTGTACTTTAACGAACTCCTCCTAGAGAATTCATCTGTTCATCTCCAAAGTTGTTCAGTATTCTCTCAAGGCATATGGGATGTTAAATTGCGAAGCTTTTTTGACTTCATTTTACGATGCGCGAATAGCAGTCCTCGAAAGTCGACCTTTTTCTACGAACAGCAAGTGGTAAATAACTCAGCAATGCAATGTCTGGTCGGGTTAAAATTCGTCATGCGTGTTAAGAGTCCATGTCTGAAGGATTTCATAGAGTGAAATACAGTGTCAGTTATAGCGCCACCTAATGGCAGCATGCAATATAGCTATTTCTGCTGTTTTTTTACTGCTATTTCAGACTGTGTTTAAAGGACATCCTTCAAAATTGCCACACTTATGTTGCAGATCAAGACAAACAAAAAAGTCAATTGGAGTGAGTTTCCAAAATCAACAGGAAGTTAATTATTTAGCAAAAAACACTTAAAATGGCACTTTTTTTTTTTTTTTTCTTCAACGAACTCGTCCTAGAGATTTTATCTGCTCACCTTCAAACTACAGAAATCTTCTTTTAAGGTATGTGGGATGTTAAATTGCGAAGCTTTTATTACTTTGATAAACGATGTACGCACACCAGTCGTTAAAATTTGACGTTTCGCCAAAAACAGGAAGTTATTATAACTCAGCCATACAATGTCTGATCGATCCCAAATGTACCAACTTTACTAAAAGTCCCTGTCTGAGCACATCTGCAACAATAGTCATCGGTTATAGCGCCACCAAGTGATCACAGGTGGAACAGCATTTAAAACTGCATTTTTACCAATTTTGACAGGTTACCAGAATATTGGCCAAAACAGTCACAAAAAATATTTGAACTTGTAAATTTTTAGACTCATTAGCGCCGCCTGGGAGTCATGACGCTTTGAGATGAGATTTTTTTTGTTTTTTAGTTGCCTGTATCGTTTGGTTATTGGAACAGATCTCGCTTGAATACGTCTTCTAACTAAAGATCGGTCGTAGAGTGCATTGTAAGGAATTGGCCACCGGGAGGCGATGGCAACGTAGGTGCTCGAGCCCTTGATCGCTGCTTGCAGCTTTAATTAGGGCTCGAGCACCGAAGGAGCTCGGGCCCAACGGGCTCGAGCACCGGAGGTGCAAGAACCCTATTGTTTCTGTTAGGATTATTAGGGCTCGAGCACCGAAGGAGCTCGGGCCCAAAGGGCTCGAGCACCGTAGGTGCAAGAACCCTATTGTTTCTGTTAGGATTATTATTATTATTATTATTAGGGCTCGAGCACCGAAGGAGCTCGGGCCCAACGGGCTCGAGCACCGGAGGTGCAAGAACCCTATTGTTTCTGTTAGGATTATTATTATTATTATTATTATTATTATTATTATTATTAGGGCTCGAGCACCGAAGGAGCTCGGGCCCAACGGGCTCGAGCACCGGAGGTGCAAGAACCCTATTGTTTCTGTTAGGATTATTATTATTATTATTATTATTATTATTTTTTTTCTTCTAACGTGTTTTTGCGGGCACTTTTGAGGGCCTAAACATGCGTGAAAAGTCACCGAATTTTGCACACACATCAGAACCTGCGAAAATTTACGTCTAATTGTGTTTCGAAAAGCGGTTGCGGTAAAATGACTCTACAGCGCCACCTAACGCGTTGTAGCTTATGATGCGCTATGAGTTTGTCGTAGGCGAATGAAATTCGCCACGCATGTGTAGGGTACTAAAACTTAAATATAAGTAAATGGGATCTCATTTCCAAAATCGACAGGAAGTCAGCTATTTCCCAAAAACCTCTAAAAATGGCCATTTTTGCTCACATCGTACTTTAACGAACTCCTCCTAGAGATTTCATCTGTTCGTCTCAAAACTCGTTCAGCACTATCTTAAGGCATATGGGATGTTAAATTGCGAAGCTTTTTTGACTTCGATAAACTATGTGCGCACAGCGGTCATCCAAAGTCGAAATTTTGTCGTAAACAGGAAGTTGTTATAACTCGGCCAAGCAATGTCCGATCCAGTTCAAATTTGCCATGTAGGTTAAGATTGAATATCTTAACAAATGCAAATAGTGATATACAGTGTCAGTTATAGCGCCACCTAGTGGCAACATGTAATAGACCATTTTCTGTTGTTTTATACTTGTATTTCAGGCTGTATTGCGAGTACATGTTTGAAAATCAGTACGCTTATGTAAGGGATTAGGACCAACAAAAAAGTCAATAGGAATCCGTTTCCAAAACCGACAGGAAGTCGGTTATTTTTTTATTATTGTATGAAATTGAGCATAGTTTCAGGCTTTGTACTTTAACGAACTCCTCCTAGAGAATTCATCTGTTCATCTCCAAAGTTGTTCAGTATTCTCTCAAGGCATATGGGATGTTAAATTGCGAAGCTTTTTTCACTTCATTTTACGATGCGCGAATGGCAGTCCTCGAAAGTTTGACTTTTTCTTTGAACAGGAAGTGGTTAATAACTCAGCAATGCAATGTCTGATCGGGTTAAAATTCGTCATGCGTGTTAAGAGTCCATGTCTGAAGGAGTTCATAGAGCGAAATACAGTGTCAGTTATAGCGCCACCTAATGGCAGCATGCAATATAGTATTTTCTGCTGTTTTTTACTGCTATTTCAGACTGTGTTTAAAGGACATGCTTGAAAATTGCCACACTTATGTTGCAGATCAAGTCAAACAAAAAAGTCAATTGGAGCGAGTTTCTAAAATCAACAGGAAGTTATTTATTTCGCAAAAAACCCTTAAAATGGCACTTTTTCATGTCTCATACTTCAACGAACAACTCCTAGAAATTTTATCTGCTCACCTTCAAACTCCAGAAATCTTCTCTTAAGGTATGTGGGATGTTATATCGCGAAGCTTTTATTACTTTAATAAACGATGTACGTACACCAGTCAATGAAATTTGACGTTTTGCCATAAACAGGAAGTTATTATAACTCAGCCATATAATGTCTGATCGATCCCAAATGTACCAACTATACTAAAAGTCCCTGTCTGAACACATCTACAACATTAATCATCGATTATAGCGCCACCAAGTGATCACAGGTGGAACAGCCTTTAAAACTGCATGTTTACCAATTTTGACAGGTTACCAGAATAATGGCCAAAACAGTCTCAAAAAATATTTCAACTCATAAATATTTAGACTCGTTAGCGCCGCCTGGGGGTCATGATGCTTTGAGATGGGATTTTTTTTGCTTGAGTTGCCTGTATCGTTTGGTTATTTGAACCGATCTCGCTTGAATACGTCTTCTAACTAAGGATCAGTCATAGAGCGCATTGTAACGATTTGGCCACCGAGAGGCGATAGCGACGTAGGTGCTCGAGCCCTTGATCGCTGCTTGCAGCTTTAATTATTATTATTTTTTTTCTTCTAACGTGTTTTTGCGGGCACTTTTGAGGGCCTAAACATGCGTGAAAAGTCACCGAATTTTGCACACACATCAGAACCGGTGAAAATTTACGTCTAATTGTGTTTTGAAAAGCGGGTGTGGTAAAATGACTCTAGAGCGCCACCTAACGCGTTGTAGCTTATGATGCGCTATGAGTTTGTCGTAGGCGAATGAAATTCGCCACGCATGTGTAGGGTACTAAAACTTAAATATAAGTAAATGGGATCTCATTTCCAAAATCGACAGGAAGTCAGCTATTTCCCAAAAACCTCTAAAAATAGCCATTTTTGCTCACGTCGTACTTTAACGAACTCCTCCTAGAGATTTCATCTGTTCGTCTCAAAACTCGTTCAGCACTATCTTAAGGCATATGGGATGTTAAATTGCGAAGCTTTTTTGACTTCGATAAACTATGTGCGCACAGCGGTCATCCAAAGTCGAAATTTTGTCGTAAACAGGAAGTTGTTATAACTCGGCCAAGCAATGTCCGATCCAGTTCAAATTCGCCATGTAGGTTAAGAGTGAATATCTTAACAAATGCAAATAGCAATATACAGTGTCAGTTATAGCGCCACCTAGTGGCAACATGTAATAGACCCTTTTCTGTTGTTTTATACTTGTATTTCAGGCTGTATTGCGAGTACATGTTTGAAAATCAGTACACTTATGTAAGGGATCAGGACCAACAAAAAAGTCAATAGGATTCAGTTTCCAAAACCGACAGGAAGTCGGTTATTTTTTACTATTGTATGAAATTGAGCACAGTTCAGGCTTTGTACTTTAACGAACTCCTCCTAGAGAATTCATCTGTTCATCTTCAAAGTTGTTCAGTATTCTCTCAAGGCATATGGGATGTTAAATTGCGAAGCTTTTTTGACTTCATTTTACGATGCGCGAATGGCAGTCCTCGAAAGTCGAACTTTTTCTTTGAACAGGAAGTGGTTAATAACTCAGCAATGCAATGTCTGATCAGGTTAAAATTCGTCATGCGTGTTAAGAGTCCATGTCTGAAAGATTTCATAGAGCGAATACAGTGTCAGTTATAGCGCTACCTAATGGCAGCATGCAATATAGCAATTTCTGCTGTTTTTTACTGCTATTTCAGACTGTGTTTAAAGGACATCCTTGAAAATTGCCACACTTATGTTGCAGATCAAGACAAACAAAAAAGTCAATTGCATCGATTTTCCAAAATCAACAGGAAGTTAAATATTTTGCAAAAAACCCTTAAAATGGCACTTTTCCATGTCTCATACTTTAACAAACTCCTCCTAGAGAATTCATCTGTTCATCTCCAAAGTTGTTCAGTATTTTCGCAAGGCATATGGGATGTTAAATTGCGAAGATTTTTTGACTTCATTTTACGATGCGCGAATGGCAGTCCTCGAAAGTCAAACTTTTTATATGAACAGGAAGTGGTTAATAACTCAGCAATGCAATTTCTGATCGGGTTAAAATTTGTCAAGCGTGTTAAGAGTCCACGTCTGAAGGATTTCATAGAGCGAAATACAGTGTCAGTTATAGCGCCACCTAATGGCAGCATGCAATATAGCATTTTCTTCTGTTTTTTACTGCTATTTCAGACTGTGTTTAAAGGACATGCTTGAAAATTGCCACACTTATGTTACAGATCAAGACAAACAAAAAAGTCAATTGCAGCGATTTTCCAAAATCAAAAGGAAGTTAATTATTTTGCAAAAAACCCTTAAAATGGCTGTAGGGTTCTGTCGCTTTAAGGCATGGTTGCCAGGGTAGCGGTTTTCCCGCACAATTGGGCTATTTTAGAAAAGGAGTTGCGGGAAAAAATACTGAGTTGCGGGTTGCGGTTTTTTGGGCTACATTTATAATGTACCGCGGCCGCAAAAAAATAAATAATAATAATAAATAATAATTGTGGACAAAGATAAAAGGGAACCTTTTATTAGTGGGTGTTGATCCCCGGGAATGAATACTTGGCAACAAACGCTGCTTCTTGCGAGGCGCAAATAGGCGCGCGCGCCACATGTGCTTTTGACATAACCAATCAAGCATCATCATCATCACGTCACTCCTTGAGAGCGTTGTAGTCAGAAGCGTCGGTTCGGTTGTCTGTGGATGAACAAGTACAAGTAGGCACTTCTGACTAGGGTCAAAAAAAATTCAGAGAGCACATGTTCTTATTTGACCTTTATTGTATGAGATTGTGTATTAAAAAAGCACAATGTGTGATATTAAGAATTTGGGTTAGACAAAAGGCCAATACTTTAAACTTAAACTTATATAAATTTTTTAAGGCCCTTTGTGGGAATCCAGCCGTTGTCTAATCTGATTGGACACTGAAAAATTGGGCTAGTTTTCATTCCATTTGGGCGGATTTTGAGTTGTCATTGGGCTGGAAATATTTCTGGGACCTGGCAACCCTGCTTTAAGGGGAAACCCCGCAGGGGCCAGGGAATACTGTGGCTTTAAGAGAGCACAAAACAAAAACTTGGTCATGAATTATACTCCGGACATGTTGTTGTTTATTTGCATGGCGTTAGAGCTGTGGTTAACGGATATGAAATTGAATTAGATTTTTAGAGGAGTTTCCGCTGAGCACAATGGTATGTAATATGTGTGGGGTCATTCTCAGGGTTAATGAGCTATGAGCGAAAATGTAATGCACAAGGGGGCAAGTCCCCGGTACCTGGGACTCTCGGGCTTAAGAGCTTATATTGTATTTATGTTTATACTATTTTTATGTGCGTGCATGTTGAGAGTGATTGACGTTTCGCGTGTTGAGAGTGATTTGACTCCCCGTCAGAGTCCGGGGACGGACTATTTAACATGCGCGTCTGCTCCGGTTTCACTCTCTCTCCGAGTTTGTGGCCAACCGCTACTAGCGCACAGTGACTGTGTCTCGTTCGCGATCGTCCAGTTCGGTGCTGTCATCTCTCTCGCTCTCTCTCTGAGAGTTTGAAAGTAGTTGATCTCCCGTGCTTCGCTGAGACCCACTGCCTCTATGACTGCAGTTTCGGCTCCCCTCTACGTGAACGCGCATTCAATCACGTGATTGCACAGACTAAGCCAATGGAGTTCATATAAAATGTTTACTCGTGAAGACGTTTTCATTTTTATTTTGCTTATATGCCGCGTAGATGTCAAATATACTTGTAACACATTGTTTAATTATAAATATAAGTTTAAAAGAATGCAATCGTCCAATGCAAGTTGCTTACAGCAGTGAATATTGTACAGCATTACAGCAAATGTACAGCATTATACAAACTTCAGATGTTCATATTTTATTTGCGTAATCATTAGAATAATTAACATTTAACGTAAAAAGAAGGATAAAACAAAGTAAAAATGTGTTGATGTGATATAATGTAAAAAGCTTTAGATGTTTATATTTTATTTGCATTAGACTTACTACTTAAAAGATATTTGTTTGTGAAATGTTGTTTGCATTCATTTGTAATAAACTCCCTGGTGCTGCTTTTTAGTCCATGTGCAAAAAAGCAAAGCAGAAAGACTGTAATGAAATCACAATGCCTATTTTGAGGGTTTGTGTGTAACTTATAGGATAAATACCACACAATAATTGTGATGAAGCATAAAGGGCCTAATAGACAATGAAACTGAAACAGCTTGTTTTGCCCTGTAAATCTATTTATGGATCTATGTGATTTTTATTGTGAATATCAGTTCCACGTGATCAGAATTTGACAACATAATACAATTTTGTCATGTTTAAAATGTCCATTGAACCTAAATTCATGTTAGATGTGCACATTCTGATCATGATCAACCAGTGATAACAATAACATAAAGTCCATTATTTCAGCATAACAATATATCAGTATAACAAGGTGCCAATAATGCAAAGGAAAAGCAGGTAAACATTTAGTTTTATTCAGAGTGACTCAGTTCCATCATTGTTCTATCATTTCCACAATGGAATAATGTTTCTGTCCCTGTTTATATAGTGCCAGTGTAATGTACTGTTTCCAACCCTGTTTCAAAGTATACACCAGCAGCTCCATACAAGGTTTTTATCAGTGTGTTTCTAAACACTATAATGTGCAGGGATGGTAACAACATATCGACTGCATTACCAAGGACATGCCAAATGGTACTGCAGTATCCAGAAAATGCTCTTTCTTTTACCTCTTACTTTAAAAAAATGAATGCATGGAGTATTGTTCAGTTGTTTGGACTGCGACAAATAAAACAGCTTAGAAAGCTGCAGATTGTTCAGAACAGAGCTACAGATTGATGCTGCAATGCTTATATCAAACTAGCTCTTACGATGATCATCTGGTTAACAGTTAATATCACATATGCTTTACTATTATTTATGGGTAATAATTGTTGGTTTACCACTCGTTTTAGTTCATCAAAAATAATATCCCAGGGAAATACACAGTTATGAAACTAGATATTTGAAGGGTGATAATCTAACAATTCTTGGATAATCTGGCAACATTTCAAAATGTAAGAAACAAATAAAGATAATTTTAGTATCAGCATAAGATAATAAATGCGGTGAGAAAGAAACACTTTGGTGTATGTTTTCATTTTAATTCTATTTTTGACTCTTAAAGCTGTAAAAATGAACTTTACCCAATCATCAGTTATTGCGCCACCAAGTGATCACAGGTGGAACAGCATTTAAAACTAAGGATCAGTCGTAGAGCGCATTGTAACGATTTGGCCACTGAGAGGCGATGGCGACGTAGGTGCTCGAGCCCTTGATCGCTGCTTGCAGCTTTAATTAGGGCTCGAGCACCGAAGGAGCTCGGGCCCAACGGGCTCGAGCACCGGAGGTGCAAGAACCCTATTGTTTCTGTTAGGATTATTATTATTAGGGCTCGAGCACCGAAGGAGCTCGGGCCCAACGGGCTCGAGCACCGTAGGTGCAAGAACCCTATTGTTTCTGTTAGGATTATTATTATTATTATTCTTATTATTATTATTATTATTTTTTTTCTTCTAACGTGTTTTTGCGGGCACTTTTGAGGGCCTAAACATGCGTGAAAAGTCACCGAATTTTGCACACACATCAGAACCTGCGAAAATTTACGTCTAATTGTGTTTCGAAAAGCGGGTGTGGTAAAATGACTCTACAGCGCCACCTAACGCGTTGTAGCTTATGATGCGCTATGAGTTTGTCGTAGGTGAATGAAATTCGCCACGCATGTGTAGGGTACTAAAACTTAAATATAAGTAAATGGGATCTCATTTCCAAAATCGACAGGAAGTCAGCTATTTCCCAAAAACCTCTAAAAATAGCCATTTTTGCTCACGTCGTACTTTAACGAACTCCTCCTAGAGATTTCATCTGTTCGTCTCAAAACTCGTTCAGCACTATCTTAAGGCATATGGGATGTTAAATTGCGAAGCTTTTTTGACTTCGATAAACTATGTGCGCACAGCGGTCATCCAAAGTCGAAATTTTGTCGTAAACAGGAAGTTGTTATAACTCGGCCAAGCAATGTCCGATCCAGTTCAAATTCGCTATGTAGGTTAAGAGTGAATATCTTAACAAATGCAAATAGCAATATACAGTGTCAGTTATAGCGCCACCTAGTGGCAACATGTAATAGACCCTTTTCTGTTGTTTTATACTTGTATTTCAGGCTGTATTGCGAGTACATGTTTGAAAATCAGTACACTTATGTAAGGGATCAGGACCAACAAAAAAGTCAACAGGATTCAGTTTCCAAAACCGACAGGAAGTCGGTTATTTTTTACTATTGTATGAAATTGAGCATAGTTTCAGGCTTTGTACTTTAACGAACTCCTCCTAGAGAATTCATCTGTTCATCTTCAAAGTTGTTCAGTATTCTCTCAAGGCATATGGGATGTTAAATTGCGAAGCTTTTTTGACTTCATTTTACGATGCGCGAATGGCAGTCCTCGAAAGTCGAACTTTTTCTTGAACAGGAAGTGGTTAATAACTCAGCAATGCAATGTCTGATCAGGTTAAAATTCGTCATGCGTGTTAAGAGTCCATGTCTGAAGGATTTCATAGAGCGCAATACAGTGTCAGTTATAGCGCTACCTAATGGCAGCATGCAATATAGCAATTTCTGCTGTTTTTTACTGCTATTTCAGACTGTGTTTAAAGGACATCCTTGAAAATTGCCACACTTATGTTGCAGATCAAGACAAACAAAAAAGTCAATTGCATCGATTTTCCAAAATCAACAGGAAGTTAAATATTTTGCAAAAAACCCTTAAAATGGCACTTTTCCATGTCTCATACTTTAACAAACTCCTCCTAGAGAATTCATCTGTTCATCTCAAAAGTTGTTCAGTATTTTCGCAAGGCATATGGGATGTTAAATTGCGAAGATTTTTTGACTTCATTTTACGATGCGCGAATGGCAGTCCTCGAAAGACAAACTTTTTATATGAACAGGAAGTGGTTAATAACTCAGCAATGCAATTTCTGATCGGGTTAAAATTTGTCAAGCGTGTTAAGAGTCCACGTCTGAAGGATTTCATAGAGCGAAATACAGTGTCAGTTATAGCGCCACCTAATGGCAGCATGCAATATAGCATTTTCTGCTGTTTTTTACTGCTATTTCAGACTGTGTTTAAAGGACATGCTTGAAAATTGCCACACTTATGTTACAGATTAAGACAAACAAAAAAGTCAATTGCATCGATTTTCCAAAATCAAAAGGAAGTTAATTATTTTGCAAAGAAACCCTTAAAATGGCTATAGGGTTCTGTCGCTTTAAGGGGAAAGGGGTGTACTGTGGCTTTAAGAGAGCACAAAACAAAAAATTGGTCATGAATTATACTCCGGACATGTTGTTGTATATTTGCATGGCGTTAGAGCTGTGGTTAACGGATATGAAACTGAATTAGATTTTTAGAGGAGTTTCCGCTGAGCACAATGGTATGTAATATGTGTGGGGTCATTCTCAGTGTTAGTGAGCTATGAGCGGAAATGTAATGCACAAGGGGACAAGTCCCCGGTACCTGGGACTCTCGGGCTTAAGAGATTATATTATATTTATACTATTTTTATGTGCGTGCGTGTTGAGAGTGATTGACTTTTCGCTGCTTCAATCAGAGTCCGGGGGCGAACTATTTAACATGCGCGTCTGCTCCGGTTTCACTTTCTCTCTGAGTGCGTGGCCAACCGCTACTAGCGCACAGTCACTGTGTCTCGTTCGCGATCGTCCAGTTCGGTGCTGTCATCTCTCGCGCTCTCTCTCTCTGAGAGTTTGAAAGTAGTTGATCTCCCGTGCTTCGCTGAGACCCACTGCCTCTATGACTGCAGCGCGCTGCTGCCGTTGTGGCATATTTTTCGGCTCACCTCTGCGTGAACGCGCATTCAATCACGTGATTGCACAGACAATGAGCGTTCACATAAAATGTTTACTCGTGAAGACGTTTTCATTTTTATTTTGCTTATATGCGGCGTAGATGTCAAATTTACTTGTAACACATTGTTTAATTATAAATATAAGTTTAAAAGAATGCAATCGCCCAATGCAAGTTGCTCACAGCAGTGAATATTGTAATTTATGAATGTACAGCATTATACAAACTTCAGATGTTTATATTTTCTTTGCGT
Source organism: Danionella cerebrum (assembly GCA_007224835.1). Classification (NCBI taxonomy): domain Eukaryota; kingdom Metazoa; phylum Chordata; class Actinopteri; order Cypriniformes; family Danionidae; genus Danionella; species Danionella cerebrum. The sequence continues at coordinate 30,477 of SRMA01024141.1, read as the reverse complement.
ATTCATTAGAATAATTAACATTTAACGTAAAAAGAAGGATAAAACAAAGTAAAAATGTGTTGATATGATATAATATAAAAAGCTTTAGATGTTTATATTTTATTTGCATTAGACTGACTACTTAAAAGATATTTGTTTGTGAAATGTTGTTTGCATTCATTTGTAATAAACTCCCTGGTGCTGCTTTTTAGTCCATGTGCAAAAAAAAAGCAAAGCAGAAAGACTGTAATGAAATCACAATGCCTATTTTGAGGTTTTGTGTGTAACTTATAGGATAAATACCACACATTAATTGTGATGAAGCATAAAGGGCCTAATAGACAATGAAACTGAAACAGCTTGTTTTGCCCTGTAAATCTAGTTTATGGATCTATGTGATTTTTATTGTGAATATCAGTTCCACGTGATCAGAATTTGACAACCTAATACAATTTTATCATGTTTAAAATGTCCATTGAACCTAAATTCATGTAAGATGTGCACATTCTGATCATGCTCAACCGGTGATAACAATAACATAAAGTCCATTATTTCAGCATAACAATATATCAGTATAACAAGGTGCCAATAATGCAAAGGAAAGGCAGGTAAACATTTAGTTTTATTCAGGTGACTCAGTTCCATCATTGTTCTATCATTTCCACAATGGAATAATGTTTCTGTCCCTGTTTATATAGTGCCAGTGTCATGTACTGTTCCAACCCTGTTTCAAAGTATACACCAGCAGCTCCATACAAGGTTTTTATCAGTGTGTTTCTAAACACTATAATGTGCAGGGATGGTAACAACATATCGACTGCATTACCAAGGACATGCCAAATGGTACTGCAGTATCCAGAAAATGCTCTTTCTTTCACCTCTTACTTTAAAAAAATGTATGCATGGAGTATTGTTCAGATGTTTGGACTGCGACAAATAAAACACAGCTTAGAAAGCTGCAGATTGTTCAGAACAGAGCTACAGATTGATGCTGCAATGCTTATATCAAACTAGCTCTTACGATGATCATCTGGTTAACAGTTAATATCAGGTGTGCTTTACTATTATTTATGGGTATTAATTGTTGGTTTACCACTCGTTTTAGTTCATCAAAAATAATATCCCAGGGAAATACAGTTATGAAACTAGATTTTTGGAGGGTGATAATCTAACAATTCTTAGATAATCTGGCAACATTTAAAAGTTAAGAAACAAATAAAGATAATTTTAGACTCAGCATAAGATAATGAATGCGGTGAGAAAGAAACGCTTTGGTGTGTGTTTTTATTTTAATTCTATTTTTGACACTCAAAGCTGTAAAAATTAACTTTCCCCAATCATCAGTTATTGCGCCACCAAGTGATCACAGGTGGAACAGCATTTAAAACTGCAGTTTACCAATTTTGACATAGGTTACCAGGATATTGTCCCAAAAAATATTTCAACTCGTAAATATTTAGACTCGTTAGCGTTGCCTGGGGGCCATGATGCTTTGAGATGGGATTTTGTTTTATTGCCTGTATCATTAGGTTAGTTGAACAGATCTCGCTTGAATACGTCTTCTAACTAAGGATCAGTCGTAGAGCGCATTGTAATGACTTGGCCACCGAGAGGCGATGGCGACGTAGGTGCTCGAGCCCTTGATCGCTGCTTGCAGCTTTAATTATTATTATTATTATTATTCTTTTTCTTCTATCGTGTTTTTGCGGGCATTTTTGAGGGCCTAAACATGCGTAAAAAGTCACCAAATTTTGCACACACACCAGAACCTGCGAAAATTTACGTCTAATTGTGTTTCGAAAAGCGGCTGTGGTAAAATGACTCTACAGCGCCACCTAACGCGTTGTAGCTTATGATGCCCTGTGAGTTTGGCGTAGGCGAATGAAATTCGCCACGCATGTGTAGGGTACTAAAACTTAAATATAAGTAAATGGGATCTCATTTCCAAAATCGACAGGAAGTCAGCTATTTCCAAAAAACCTCTAAAAATAGCCATTTTTGCTCACGTCGTACTTTAACGAACTCCTCCTAGAGATTTCATCTGTTAGTCTCAAAACTCGTTCAGCACTATCTTAAGGCATATGGGATGTTAAATTGCGAAGCTTTTTTGACTTCGATAAACTATGTCCGCACAGCGGTCATCCAAAGTCGAAATTTTGTCGTAAACAGGAAGTTGTTATAACTTGGCCAAGCAATGTCCGATCCAGTTCAAATTCGCCATGTAGGTTAAGAGTGAATATCTTAACAAATGCAAATAGCAATATACAGTGTCCGTTATAGCGCCACCTAGTGGCAACATATAATAGACCATTTTCTGTTGTTTTATACTTGTATTTCAGGCTGTATTGCGAGTACATGTTTGAAAATCAGTACACTTATGTAAGGGATCAGGACCAACAAAAAAGTCAATAGGATTCAGTTTCCAAAACCGACAGGAAGTCAGTTATTTTTTACTATTGTATGAAATTGAGCATAGTTTCAGGCTTTGTACTTTAACGAACTCCTTCTAGAGAATTCATCTGTTCATCTCCAAAGTTGTTCAGTATTCTCTCAAGGCATATGGGATGTTAAATTGCGAAGCTTTTTTTACTTCATTTTACGATGCGCGAATGGCAGTCCTCGAAAGTCGACCTTTTTCGACGAACAGGAAGTGGTAAATAACTCAGCAATGCAATGTCTGGTCGGGTTAAAATTCGTCATGCGTGTTAAGAGTCCATGTCTGAAGGATTTCATAGAGCGAAATACAGTGTCAGTTATAGCGCCACCTAATGGCAGCATGCAATATAGCATTTTCTTCTGTTTTTTACTGCTATTTCAGACTGTGTTTAAAGGACATGCTTGAAAATTGCCACACTTATGTTACAGATCAAGACAAACAAAAAAGTCAATTGCAGCGATTTTCCAAAATCAAAAGGAAGTTAATTATTTTGCAAAAAACCCTTAAAATGGCTGTAGGGGAAACCCCCCCAGGGGCCAGGCGGTGTACAGTGGCTTTAAGAGAGTGGCTGTGGAATGGAAACAGTGGCAGTCTGGCAGAGCAAAAACTTGGTCATGAATTATACTCCGGAGTTTCCGCTGAGCACAACGGTATGTGATATGTGTGGGGTCCCTCACAGGGTAAATGAGCTATGAGCGAAAATGTAATGCACAAGGGGGCAAGTCCCCGGTACCTGGGACTCTCGGGCTTAAGAGCTTATATTGTATTTATGTTTATACTATTTTTATGTGCGTGCGTGTTGAGAGTGATTGACGTTTCGCTGCTCCAGTCAGAGTCCGGGGACGAACTATTTAACATGCGCGTCTGCTCCGGTTTCACTCTCTCTCCGAGTTTGTGGCCAACCGCTACTAGCGCACAGTCACTGTGTCTCGTTTGCGATCGTCCAGTTCGGTGCTGTCATCTCTCTCGCTCTCTCTCTCTGAGAGTTTGAAAGTAGTTGATCTCCCGTGCTTCGCTGAGACCTGCTGCCTCTATGACAACACCGTCTCTGCTCCAGCGCTGCTGCAGTTTCGGCTCCCCTCTGCGTGAACGCGCATTCAATCACGTGATTGCACAGACTAAGCCAATGGAGTTCATATAAAATGTTTACTCGTGAAGACGTTTTCATTTTTATTTTGCTTATATGCCGCGTAGATGTCAAATTTACTTGTAACACATTGTTTAATTATAAATATGAGTTTAAAAGAATGCAATCGTCCAATGCAAGTTGCTTACAGCAGTGAATATTGTACAGTATTACAGCAAATGCACAGCATTATACAAACTTCAGATGTTCATATTTTATTTGCGTATTCATTACAATAATTAACATTTAACGTAAAAAGAAGGATAAGACAAAGTAAAAATGTGTTGATGTGATATAATGTAAAAAGCTTTAGATGTTTATATTTTATTTGCATTAGACTTACTACTTAAAAGATATTTGTTTGTGAAATGTTTGCATTCATTTGTAATAAACTCCCTGGTGCTGCTTTTTAGTCCATGTGCAAAAAAAGCAAAGCAGAAAGACTGTAATGAAATCACAATGCCTATTTTGAGGTTTTGTGTGTAACTTATAGGATAAATACCACACATTAATTGTGATGAAACATAAAGGGCCTAATAGACAATGAAACTGAAACAGCTTGTTTTGCCCTGTAAATCTATTTATGGATCTATGTGATTTTTATTGTGAATATCAGTTCCACGTGATCAGAATTTGACAACATAATACAATTTTGTCATGTTTAAAATGTCCATTGAACCTAAATTCATGTTAGATGTGCACATTCTGATCATGATCAACCAGTGATAACACTAACATAAAGTCCATTATTTCAGCATAACAATATATCAGTATAACAAGGTGCCAATAATGCAAAGCAAAGGCAGGTAAACATTTAGTTTTATTCAGAGTGACTCAGTTCCATCATTGTTCTATCATTTCCACAATGGAATAATGTTTCTGTCGCTGTTTATATAAGACCAGTGTCATGTACTGGTTCCAACCCTGTTTCAAAGTATACACCAGCAGCTCCATACAAGGTTTTTATCAGTGTGTTTCTAAACACTATAATGTGCAGGGATGGTAACAACATATCGACTGCATTACCAAGGACATGCCAAATTGTACTGCAGTATCCAGAAAATGCTCTTTCTTTCACCTCTTACTTTAAAAAAAATGTATGCATGGAGTATTGTTCAGATGTTTGGACTGCGACAAATAAAACACAGCTTAGAAAGCTGCAGATTGTTCAGAACAGAGCTACAGATTGATGCTGCAATGCTCATATCAAACTAGCTCTTACGATGATCATCTGGTTAACAGTTAATATCACATATGCTTTACTATTATTTATGGGTAATTGTTGGTTTACCACTCGTTTTAGTTCATCAAAAATAATATCCCAGGGAAATACAGTTATGAAACTAGATATTTGAAGGGTGATAATCTAACAATTCTTAGAAAATCTGGCAACATTTCAAAATGTAAGAAACAAATAAAGATAATTATAGCATAAGATAATGCGGTGAGAAAGAAACGCTTTGGTGTGTGTTTTCATTTTAATTCTATTTTTGACTCTTAAAGCTGTAAAAATGAACTTTCCCCAATCATCAGTTATTGCGCCACCAAGTGATCACAGGTGGAACAGCATTTAAACTGCATTTTTAACAATTTTGACATAGGTTACCAGATCATTGGCCAAAACAGTCCCAAAAAATATTTCAATTTGTAAATATTTAGACTCGTTGGCGCCGCCTTGGGGTCATGATGCTTTGAAATGGGATTTTTTTTATTTGAGTTGCCTGTATCATAAGGTAATTTGAACAGATCTAGCTTCAATATGTCTTCTAACTAAGGATCAGTCGTAGAGCGCATTGTAACGACTTGGTCACCGAGAGGCGATGGCGACGTAGGTGCTCGAGCCCTTGATCGCTGCTTGCAGCTTTAATTATTATTAGGGCTCGAGCACCGAAGGAGCTCGGGCCCAACGGGCTCGAGCACCGAAGGTGCAAGAACCCTATTGTTTCTGTTAGGATTATTATTATTATTCTTTTTCTTCTAACGTGTTTTTGCGGGCACTTTTGAGGGCCTAAACATGCGTAAAAAGTCACCAAATTTTGCACACACATCAGAACCTGCGTAAATTTACGTCTATTTGTGGTTCGAAAAGCGGGTGTGGTAAAATGACTCTACAGCGCCACCTAACGCGTTGTAGCTTATGATGCGCTATGAGTTTGTCGTAGGTGAATGAAATTCGCCACACATGTGTATGGTACTAAAACTTAAATATTAGTAAATGGGATCTCATTTCCAAAAGCGACAGGAAGTCAGCTATTTCCCAAAAACTTCTAAAAATGGCCATTTTTGCTCACGTCGTACTTTAACGAACTCCTCCTAGAGATTTCATCTGTTCGTCTCAAAACTCGTTCAGCACTATCTTAAGGCATATGGGATGTTAAATTGCGAAGCTTTTTTGACTTCGATAAACTATGTGCGCACAGCGGTCATCCAAAGTCGAAATTTTGTCGTAAACAGGAAGTTGTTATAACTCGGCCAAGCAATGTCCGATCCAGTTCAAATTCGCCATGTAGGTTAAGAGTGAATATCTTAACAAATGCAAATAGCGATATACAGTGTCAGTTATAGCGCCACCTAGTGGCAACATGTAATAGACCCTTTTCTGTTGTTTTATATTTGTATTTCAGGCTGTATTGTGAGTACATGTTTGAAAATCAGTAAACTTATGTAAGGGATCAGGACCAACAAAAAAGTCAATAGGGTTCAGTTTCCAAAACCGACAGGAAGTCGGTTATTTTTTACTATTGTATGAAATTGAGCACAGTTTCAGGCTTTGTACTTTAACGAACTCCTCTTAGAGAATTCATCTGTTCATCTTCAAAGTTGTTCAGTATTCTCTCAAGGCATATGGGATGTTAAATTGCGAAGCTTTTTTGACTTCATTTTACGATGCGCGAATGGCAGTCCTCGAAAGTCGAACTTTTTCTATGAACAGGAAGTGGTTAATAACTCAGCAATGCAATGTCTGATCAGGTTAAAATTCGTCATGCGTGTTAAGAGTCCATGTCTGAAGGATTTCATAGAGCGCTATACAGTGTCAGTTATAGCGCTACCTAATGGCAGCATGCAATATTGCAATTTCTGCAGTTTTTTACTGCTATTTCAGACTGTGTTTAAAGGACATCCTTGAAAATTGCCACACTTATGTTGCAGATCAAGACAAACAAAAAAGTCAATTGCATCGATTTTCCACAATCAACAGGAAGTTAAATATTTTGCAAAAACCCTTAAAATGGCACTTTTCCATGTCTCCTACTTCAACGAACTCCTCCTAGAGATTTTATCTGCTCACCTTCAAACTCCAGAAATCTTCTCTTAAGGTATATGGGATGTTAAATTGCGAAGCTTTTATTACTTTGATAATCGATGTTCGTACACCAGTCATCGAAATTTGACGTTTCGCTATAAACAGGAAGTTATTATAACTCAGCCATACAATGACTGATCGATCCTAAATGTACCAACTATACTAAAAGTCCCTGTCTGAACAAATCTACAACGTTAACCATCGGTTATAGCGCCACCAAGTGATCACGGGTGGAACAGCATTTAAAACTGCAGTTTACCAATTTTGACATAGGTTACCAGGACATTGGCCAAAACAGACCCAAAAAATATTTAAACTCGTAAATATTTAGACTCGTTAGCGCCGCCTGGGGGTCATGATGCTTTAAGATGGGTTTTTTTTTTGAGTTGCCTGTATCATTAGGTAATTTGAACAGATCTCGCTTGAATACGTCTTCTAACTAAGGATCAGTCGTAGAGCGCATTGTAACGACTTGGCCACCGAGAGGCGATGGCGACGTAGGTGCTCGAGCCCTTGATCGCTGCTTGCAGCTTTAATTATTATTATTTTTCTAACGTGTTTTTGCGGGCACTTTTGAGGGCCTAAACATGCGTAAAAAGTCACCAAATTTTGCACACACATCAGAACCTGCGTAAATTTACGTCTATTTGTGGTTCGAAAAGCGGGTGTGGTAAAATGACTCTACAGCGCCACCTAACGCGTTGTAGCTTATGATGCGCTATGAGTTTGTCGTAGGTGAATGAAATTCGCCACGCATGTGTAAGGTACTAAAACTTAAATATAAGTAAATGGGATCTCATTTCCAAAATCGACAGGAAGTCAGCTATTTCCCAAAAACCTCTAAAATGGCCATTTTTGCTCACGTCGTACTTTAACGAACTCCTCCTAGAGATTTCATCTGTTCGTCTCAAATTTCGTTCAGCACTATCTTAAGGCATATGGGATGTTAAATTGCGAAGCTTTTTTGACTTCGATAAACTATGTGCGCACAGCGGTCATCCAAAGTCGAAATTTTGTAGTAAACAGGAAGTTGTTATAACTCGGCCAAGCAATGTCCGATCCAGTTCCAATTCGCCATGTAGGTTAAGAGTGAATATCTTAACAAATGCAAATAGCGATATACAGTGTCAGTTTTAGCGCCCCCTAGTGGCAACATGTAATAGACCCTTTTCTGTTGTTTTATACTTGTATTTCAGGCTGTATTGCCAGTACATGTTTGAAAATCAGTACACTTATGTAAGGGATCAGGATCAACAAAAAAGTCAATAGGATTCAGTTTCCAAAGCCGACAGGAAGTCGGTTATTTTTTACTATTGTATGAAATTGAGCACAGTTTCAGGCTTTGTACTTTAACGAACTCCTCCTAGAGAATTCATCTGTTCATGTTCAAAGTTGTTCAGTATTCTCTCAAGGCATATGGGATGTTAAATTGCGAAGCTTTTTTGACTTCATTTTACGATGCGCGAATGGCAGTTCTCGAAAGTTGAACTTTTTCAATGAACAGGAAGTGGTTAATAACTCAGCAATGCAATGTCTGATCGGGTTAAAATTCGTCATGCGTGTTAAGAGTCCATGTCTGAAAGATTTCATAGAGTGATATACAGTGTCAGTTATAGCGCCACCTAATGGCAGCATGCAATATAGTATTTTCTGCTGTTTTTTAATGCTATTTCAGACTGTGTTTAAAGGACATGCTTGAAAATTGCCAGACTCATGTTAAAGATCAAGACAAACAAAAAAGTCAATTGGAGCGAGTTTCCAAAATCAACAGAAAGTTAATTATTTAGCAAAAAACCCTTAAAAAGGCACTTTTCCATGTCTCATACTTCAACGAACTCCTCCTAGAGATTTTATCTGCTCACCTTCAAACTCCAGAAATCTTCTCTTAAGGTACGTTGGATGTTAAATTGCGAAGCTTTTATAACTTTGATAAATGGTGTACGTACACCAGCCATTGAAATTTGACGTTTCGCCATAAACAGGAAGTTATTATTACTCAGCCATACAATGTCTGATGGATCCCAAATGTACCAACTATACTAAAAGTCCCTGTCTGAATACATCTACAACATTATTCATCGGTTATAGCGCCACGAAGTGATCACAGGTGGAACAGCATTTAAAACTGCATTTTTACCAATTTTGACAGGTTACCAGAATTTTGGCCAAAACAGTTTTAAAAAAATATTTCAACTCAGAAATATTTAGATTCGTTAGCGCCACCTGGGGGTCATGATGCTTTGAGATGGGATTTTTTTTACTTGAGTTGCCTGTATCATTAGGTTAGTTGAACAGATCTCGCTTGAATACGTCTTCTAACTAAGGATCGGTCGTAGAGAGCATTGTAACTACTTGGCCACCGAGAGGCGATGGCGACGTAGGTGCTCGAGCCCTTGATCGCTGCTTGCAGCTTTAATTATTATTATTATTATTATTTAGGGCTCGAGCACCGAAGGAGCTCGGGCCCAACGGGCTCGAGCACCGTAGGTGCAAGAACCCTATTGTTTCTGTTAGGATTATTATTATTATTATTATTATTATTATTATTATTATTATTATTATTATTTTTTTTTTTCTTCTAACTTGTTTTTTCGGGCACTTTTGAGGGCCTAAACATGCGTAAAAAGTCACCAAATTTTGCACACACATCAGAACCGGTGAAAATTTACGTCTAATTGTGTTTTGAAAAGCGGGTGTGGTAAAATGACTCTAGAGCGCCACCTAACGCGTTGTAGCTTATGATGCGCTATGAGTTTGTCGTAGGCGAATGAAATTCGCCACGCATGTGTAGGGTACTAAAACTTAAATATAAGTAAATGGGACCTCATTTCCAAAATCGACAGGAAGTCAGCTATTTCCCAAAAACCTCTAAAAATGGCCATTTTTGCTCACGTCGTACTTTAACGAACTCCTCCTAGAGATTTCATCTGTTCGTCTCAAAACTCGTTCAGCAATATCTTAAGGCATATGGGATGTTAAATTGCGAAGCTTTTTTGACTTCGATAAACTATGTGCGCACAGCGGTCATCCAAAGTCGAAATTTTGTCGTAAACAGGGAGTTGTTATAACTCAGCCAAGCAATGTCCGATCCAGTTCAAATTCGCCATGTAGGTTAAGAGTGAATATCTTAACAAATGCAAATAGCAATATACAGTGTCAGTTATAGCGCCACCTAGTGGCAACATGTAATATACCCTTTTCTGTTGTTTTATACTTGTATTTCAGGCTGTATTGTGAGTACATGTTTGAAAATCAGTACACTTATGTAAGGGATCAGGACCAACAAAAAAGTCAACAGGATTCAGTTTCCAAAACCGACAGGAAGTCGGTTATTTTTTACTATTGTATGAAATTGAGCACAGTTTCAGGCTGTGTACTTTAACGAACTCCTCCTAGAGAATTCATCTGTTCATCTTCAAAGTTGTTCAGTATTCTCCCAAGGCATATGGGATGTTAAATTGCGAAGCTTTTTTGACTTCATTTCACGATGCGCGAATGGCAGTCCTCGAAAGTCGAACTTTTTCTATGAACAGGAAGTGGTTAATAACTCAGCAATGCAATGTCTGATCCGGTTAAAATTCGTCATGCGTGTTAAGAGTCCATGTCTGAAGGATTTCATAGAGCGCAATACAGTGTCAGTTATAGCGCTACCTAATGGCAGCATGCAATATAGCAATTTCTGCTGTTTTTTACTGCTATTTCAGACTGTGTTTAAAGGACATCCTTGAAAATTTCCACACTTATGTTGCAGATCAAGACAAACAAAAAAGTCAATTGCATCGATTTTCCAAAATCAACAGGAAGTTAAATATTTTGCAAAAACCCTTAAAATGGCACTTTTCCATGTCTCATACTTTAACAAACTCCTCCTAGAGAATTCATCTGTTCATCTCCAAAGTTGTTCAGTATTCTCTCAAAGCATATGGGATGTTAAATTGCGAAGCTTTTTTCACTTCATTTTACGATGCGCGAATGGCAGTCCTCGAAAGTCTGACTTTTTATATGAACAGGAAGTGGTTAATAACTCAGCAATGCAATTTCTGATCGGGTTAAAATTTGTCAAGCGTGTTAAGAGTCCACGTCAGAAGGATTTCATAGAGCGAAATACAGTGTCAGTTATAGCGCCACCTAATGGCAGCATGCAATATAGCATTTTCTGCTGTGTTTTACTGCTATTTCAGACTGTGTTTAAAGGACATGCTTGAAAATTGCCACACTTATGTTACAGATTAAGACAAACAAAAAAGTCAATTGCATCGATTTTCCAAAATCAAAAGGAAGTTAATTATTTTGCAAAGAAACCCTTAAAATGGCTATAGGGTTCTGTCGCTTTAAGGGGAAAAGGGGTGTACTGTGGCTTTAAGAGAGCACAAAACAAAAAATTGGTCATGAATTATACTCCGGACATGTTGTTGTATATTTGCATGGCGTTAGAGCTGTGGTTAACGGATATGAAACTGGATTAGATTTTTAGAGGAGTTTCCGCTGAGCACAATGGTATGTAATATGTGTGGGGTCATTCTCAGTGTTAGTGAGCAATGAGCGGAAATGTAATGCACAAGGGGGCAAGTCCCCGGTCCCTGGGACTCTCGGGCTTAAGAGATTATATTATATTTATACTATTTTTATGTGCGTGCGTGTTGAGAGTGATTGACTTTTAGCTGCTTCAATCAGAGTCCGGGGGCGAACTATTTAACATGCGCGTCTGCTCCGGTTTCACTTTCTCTCTGAGTTCGTGGCCAACCGCTACTAGCGCACAGTCACTGTGTCTCGTTCGCGATCGTCCAGTTCGGTGCTGTCCTCTCTCTCGCTCTCTCTCTCTGAGAGTTTGAAAGTAGTTGATCTCCCGTGCTTCGCTGAGACCCCCTGCCTCTATGACTGCAGCGCGCTGCTGCCGTTGTGGCATATTTTTCGGCTCACCTCTGCGTGAACGCGCATTCAATCGCGTGATTGCACAGACAATGAGCGTTCACATAAAATGTTTACTCGTGAAGACGTTTTCATTTTTATTTTGCTTATATGCCGCGTAGATGTCAAATTTACTTGTAACGCATTGTTTAATTATAAATATAAGTTTAAAAGAATGCAATCGCCCAATGCAAGTTGCTCACAGCAGTGAATATTGTAATTTATGAATGTACAGCATTATACAAACTTCAGATGTTTATATTTTGTTTGCGTATTCATTAGAATAATTAACATTTAACGTAAAAAGAAGGATAAAACAAAGTAAAAATGTGTTGATATGATATAATATAAAAAGCTTTAGATGTTTATATATTATTTGCATTAGACTGACTACTTAAAAGATATTTGTTTGTGAAATGTTGTTTGCATTCATTTGTAATAAACTCCCTGGTGCTGCTTTTTAGTCCATGTGCAAAAAAAAAAGCAAAGCAGAAAGACTGTAATGAAATCACAATGCCTATTTTGAGGTTTTGTGTGTAACTTATAGGATAAATACCACACATTAATTGTGATGAAGCATAAAGGGCCTAATAGACAATGAAACTGAAACAGCTTGTTTTGCCCTGTAAATCTAGTTTGTGGATCTATGTGATTTTTATTGTGAATATCAGTTCCACGTGATCAGAATTTGACAACCTAATACAATTTTATCATGTTTAAAATGTCCATTGAACCTAAATTCATGTAAGATGTGCATATTCTGATCATGCTCAACCGGTGATAACAATAACATAAAGTCCATTATTTCAGCATAACAATATATCAGTATAACAAGGTACCAATAATGCAAAGGAAAGGCAGGTAAACATTTAGTTTTATTCAGAGTGACTCAGTTCCATCATTGTTCTATCATTTTCACAATGGAATAATGTTTCTGTCCCTGTTTATATAGTGCCAGTGTAATGTACTGTTTCCAACCCTGTTTCAAAGTATACACCAGCAGCTCCATACAAGGTTTTTATCAGTGTGTTTCTAAACACTATAATGTGCAGGGATGGTACCAACATAGCGACTGCATTACCAAGGACATGCCAAATGGTACTGCAGTATCCAGAAAATGCTCTTTCTTTCACCTCTTACTTTAAAAAATGTATGCATGGAGTATTGTTCAGATGTTTGGACTGCGACAAATAAAACACAGCTTAGAAAGCTGCAGATTGTTCAGAACAGAGCTACAGATTGATGCTGCAATGCTTATATCAAACTAGCTCTCACGATGATCATCTGGTTAACCGTTAATATCAGGTGTGCTTTACTATTATTTATGGGTATTAATTGTTGGTTTACCACTCGTTTTAGTTCATCAAAAATAATATCCCAGGGAAATACAGTTATGAAACTAGATTTTGGAGGGTGATAATCTAACAATTCTTAGATAATCTGGCAACATTTCAAAAGTTAAGAAACAAATAAAGATAATTTTAGACTCAGCATAAGATAATGAATGCGATGAGAAAGAAACGCTTTGGTGTGTGTTTTTATTTTAATTCTATTTTTGACTCTTAACGCTGTAAAAATTAACTTTCCCCAATCATCAGTTATTGCGCCACCAAGTGATCACAGGTGGAACAGCATTTTAAACTGCAGTTTACCAATTTTGACATAGGTTACCAGGATATTGTCCCAAAAAATATTTCAACTCGTAAATATTTAGACTCGTTAGCATTGCCTGGGGGCCATGATGCTTTGAGATGGGATTTTGTTTTATTGCCTGTATCATTAGGTTAGTTGAACAGATCTCGCTTGAATACGTCTTCTAACTAAGGATCAGTCGTAGAGCGCATTGTAATGACTTGGCCACCGAGAGGCGATGGCGACGTAGGTGCTCGAGCCCTTGATCGCTGCTTGCAGCTTTAATTCTTATTAGGGCTCGAGCACCGAAGGAGCTCGGGCCCAACGGGCTCGAGCACCGGAGGTGCAAGAACCCTATTGTTTCTGTTAGGATTATTATTCTTATTATTATTATTATTATTCTTATTTTTGTAACGTGTTTTTGCGGGCACTTTTGAGGGCCTAAACATGCGTAAAAAGTCACCAAATTTTGCACACACACCAGAACCTGTGAAAATTTACGTCTAATTGTGTTTCGAAAAGCGGGTGTGGTGAAATGACTCTACAGCGCCACCTAACGCGTTGTAGCTTATGATGCGCTGTGAGTTTGTCGTAGGTGAATGAAATTCGCCACGCATGTGTAGGATACTAAAACTTAAATATAAGTAAATGGGATCTCATTTCCAAAATCGACAGTAAGTTAGCTATTTCCCAAAAACCTCTAAAAATGGCCATTTTTGCTCACGTCGTACTTTAACGAACTCCTCTTAGAGATTTCATCTGTTCGTCTCAAAACTAGTTCAGCACTATCTTAAGGCATATGGGATGTTAAATTGCGAAGCTTTTTTGACTTAGATAAACTATGTGCGCTCAGCGGTCATCCAAAGTCGAAATTTTGTCGTAAACAGGAAGTTGTTATAACTCGGCCAAGCAATGTCCGATCCAGTTAAAATTCGCCATGTAGGTTAAGAGTGAATATCTTAACAAATCCAAATAGCGATATACAGTGTCAGTTATAGCGCCACCTAGTGGCAACATGTAATAGACCATTTTTTGTTGTTTTATACTTGTATTTCAGGCTGTATTGCGAGTACATGTTTGAAAATCAGAATACTTATGTAAGGGATCAGGACCAACAAAAAGTCAATAGGATTCAGTTTCCAAAACCGACAGGAAGTCGGTTATTTTTTACTATTGAATGAAATTTAGCATAGTTTCAGGCTTTGTACTTTAACGAACTCCTCCTAGAGAATTCATCTGTTCATCTCCAAAAGTTTTTCGGTATTCTCTCAAGGCATATGGGATGTTAAATTGCGAAGCTTTTTTGAATTTATTTTACGATGCGCGAATGGCAGTCCTCGAAAGTCGAACTTTTTCCATGAACAGGAAGTGGTTAATAACTCAGCAATGCAATGTCTGATCGGGTTAAAATTCGTCATGCGTGTTAAGAGTCCATGTCTGAAGGATTTCATAGAGTGAAATACAGTGTCAGTTATAGCGCCACCTAATGGCAGCATGCAATATAGCTATTTCTGCTGTTTTTTACTGCTATTTCAGACTGTGTTTAAAGGACATCCTTCAAAATTGCCACACTCATGTTGCAGATCAAGACAAACAAAAAAGTCAATTGGAGTGAGTTTCCAAAATCAACAGGAAGTTAATTATTTAGCAAAAAACACTTAAAATGGCACTTTTCATGTCTCATACTTCAACGAACTCGTCCTAGAGATTTTATCTGCTCACCTTCAAACTACAGAAATCTTCTTTTAAGGTATGTGGGATGTTACATTGCGAACCTTTTATTACTTTGATAAACGATGTACGCACACCAGTCATTAAAATTTTACGTTTCGCCATAAACAGGAAGTTATTATAACTCAGCCATACAATGTCTGATCGATCCCAAATGTACCAACTTTACTAAAAGTCCCTGTCTGAGCACATCTACAACAATAGTCATCGGTTATAGCGCCACCAAGTGATCACAGGTGGAACAGCATTTAAAACTGCATTTTTACCAATTTTGACAGGTTACCAGAATATTGGCCAAAACAGTCACAAAAAATATTTGAACTTGTAAATTTTTAGACTCATTAGCGCCGCCTGGGAGTCATGACGCTTTGAGATGAGATTTTTTTTTGTTTTTTAGTTGCCTGTATCGTTTGGTTATTGGAACAGATCTCGCTTGAATACGTCTTCTAACTAAGGATCGGTCGTAGAGTGCATTGTAAGGAATTGGCCACCGGGAGGCGATGGCAACGTAGGTGCTCGAGCCCTTGATCGCTGCTTGCAGCTTTAATTATTATTATTTTTTTTCTTCTAACGTGTTTTTGCGGGCACTTTTGAGGGCCTAAACATGCGTGAAAACGCCTAGATTTTTGCACACACATCAGAACCGGTGAAAATTTACGTCTAATTGTGTTTCGAAAAGCGGATGTGGTAAAATGACTCTACAGCGCCACCTAACGCGTTGTAGCTTATTATGCGCTATGAGTTTGTCGTAGGCGAATGAAATTCGCCACGCATGTGTAGGGTACTAAAACTTAAATATAAGTAAGTGGGATCTCATTTCCAAAATCGACAGGAAGTCAGCTATTTCCCAAAAACCTCTAAAAATGGCCATTTTTGCTCACGTCGTACTTTAACGAACTCCTCCTAGAGATTTCATCTGTTCGTCTCAAAACTCGTTCAGCACTATCTTAAGGCATATGGGATGTTAAATTGCGAAGCTTTTTTGACTTCGATAAACAATGTGCGCACAGCGGTCATCCAAAGTCGAAATTTTTTCGTAAACAGGAAGTTGTTATAACTCGGCCAAGCAATGTCCGATCCAGTTCAAATTCGCCATGTAGGTTAAGAGTGAATATCTTAACAAATGCAAATAGCGATATACAGTGTCAGTTATAGCGCCACCTAGTGGCAACATGTAATAGACCATTTTCTGTTGTTTTACACTTGTATTTCAGGCTGTATTGCGAGTACATGTTTGAAAATCAGTACACTTATGTAAGGGATCAGGATCAACAAAAAAGTCAATAGGATTCAGTTTCCAAAACCGACAGGAAGTCAGTTATTTTTTACTATTGTATGAAATTGAGCATAGTTTCAGGCTTTGTACTTTAACGAACTCCTTCTAGAGAATTCATCTGTTCATCTCCAAAGTTGTTCAGTATTCTCTCAAGGCATATGGGATGTTAAATTGCGAAGCTTTTTTGACTTCATTTTACGATGCGCGAATGGCAGTCCTCGAAAGTCGACCTTTTTCTACGAACAGCAAGTGGTAAATAACTCAGCAATGCAATGTCTGGTCGGGTTAAAATTCGTCATGCGTGTTAAGAGTCCACGTCTGAAGGATTTCATAGAGCGAAATACAGTGTCAGTTATAGCGCCACCTAATGGCAGCATGTAATATAGCATTTTCTTCTGTTTTTTACTGCTATTTCAGACTGTGTTTAAAGGACATGCTTGAAAATTGCCACACTTGTGTTGCAGATCAAGACAAACAAAAAAGTCAATTGGAGCGAGTTTCCAAAATCAACAGGAAGTTAAATATTTTGCAAAAAACCCTTAAAATCGCACTTTTGCATGTCTCATACTTTAACAAACTCCTCCTAGAGAATTCATCTGTTCATCTCCAAAGTTGTTCAGTATTTTCGCAAGGCATATGGGATGTTAAATTGCGAAGCTTTTTTGACTTCATTTTACGATGCGCGAATGGCAGTCCTCGAAAGTCAAACTTTTTATATGAACAGGAAGTGGTTAATAACTCAGCAATGCAATTTCTGATCGGGTAAAAATTTGTCAAGCGTGTTAAGAGTCCACGTCTGAAGGATTTCATAGAGCGAAATACAGTGTCAGTTATAGCGCCACCTAATGGCAGCATGCAATATAGCATTTTCTTCTGTTTTTTTACTGCTATTTCAGACTGTGTTTAAAGGACATGCTTGAAAATTGCCACACTTATTTTGCAGATCAAGACAAACAAAAAAGTCAATTGCAGCGATTTTACAAAATCAAAAGGAAGTTAATTATTTTGCAAAAAACCCTTAAAATGGCTGTAGGGGAAGCCCCCCCAGGGGCCAGGCGGTGTACAGTGGCTTTAAGAGAGTGGCTGTGGAATGGAAACAGTGGCAGTCTGGCAGAGCAAAAACTTGGTCATGAATTATACTCCTGAGTTTCCGCTGAGCACAACGGTATGTGATATGTGTGGGGTCCCTCACAGGGTAAATGAGCTATGAGCGAAAATGTAATGCACAAGGGGGCAAGTCCCCGGTACCTGGGACTCTCGGGCTTAAGAGCTTATATTGTATTTATGTTTATACTATTTTTATGTGCGTGCGTGTTGAGAGTGATTGACGTTTCGCTGCTCCAGTCAGAGTCCGGAGACGAACTATTTAACATGCGCGTCTGCTCCGGTTTCACTCTCTCTCCGAGTTTGTGGCCAACCGCTACTAGCGCACAGTGACTGTGTCTCGTTCGCGATCGTCCAGTTCGGTGCTGTCATCTCTCTCGCTCTCTCTCTGAGAGTTTGAAAGTAGTTGATCTCCCGTGCTTCGCTGAGACCCTCTATGACAGCAGTGTCTCTTCTGCAGCGCTGCTGCAGTTTCGGCTCCCCTCTGCGTGAACGCGCATTCAATCACGTGATTGCACAGACTAAGCCAATGGAGTTCATATAAAATGTTTACTCGTGAAGACGTTTTCATTTTTATTTTGCTTATATGCCGCGTAGATGTCAAATATACTTGTAACACATTGTTTAATTATAAATATAAGTTTAAAAGAATGCAATCGTCCAATGCAAGTTGCTTACAGCAGTGAATATTGTACAGCATTACAGCAAATGCACAGCATTATACAAACTTCAGATGTTCATATTTTATTTGCGTATTCATTACAATAATTAACATTTAACGTAAAAAGAAGGATAAAACAAAGTAAAAATGTGTTGATGTGATATAATGTAAAAAGCTTTAGATGTTTATATTTTATTTGCATTAGACTTACTACTTAAAAGATATTTGTTTGTGAAATGTTTGCATTTATTTGTAATAAACTCCCTTGTGCTGCTTTTTAGTCCATGTGCAAAAAAAGCAAAGCAGAAAGACTGTAATGAAATCACAATGCCTATTTTGAGGGTTTGTGTGTAACTTATAGGATAAATACTACACATTAATTGTGATGAAGCATAAAGGGCCTAATAGACAATGAAACTGAAACAGCTTGTTTTGCCCTGTAAATCTATTTATGGATCTATGTGATTTTTATTGTGAATATCAGTTCCACGTGATCAGAATTTGACAACCTAATACAATTTTGTCATGTTTAAAATGTCAATTGAACCTAAATTCATGTTAGATGTGCACATTCTGATCATGCTCAACCAGTGATAACAATAACATAAAGTCCATTATTTCAGCATAACAATATATCAGTATAACAAGGTGCCAATAATGCAAAGGAAAGGCAGGTAAACATTTAGTTTTATTCAGAGTGACTCAGTTCCATCATTGTTCTATCATTTCCACAATGGAATAATGTTTCTGTCGCTGTTTATATAAGGCCAGTGTCATGTACTGGTTCCAACCCTGTTTCAAAGTATACACCAGCAGCTCCATACAAGGTTTTTATCAGTGTGTTTCTAAACACTATAATGTGCAGGGATGGTAACAACATATCGACTGCATTACCAAGGACATGCCAAATTGTACTGCAGTATCCAGAAAATGCTCTTTCTTTCACCTCTTGCTTTAAAAAAATGTATGCATGGAGTATTGTTCAGTTGTTTGGACTGCGACAAATAAAACACACCTTAGAAAGCTGCAGATTGTTCAGAACAGAGCTACAGATTGATGCTGCAATGCTCATATCAAGCTAGCTCTTACGATGATCATCTGGTTAACAGTTAATATCACATATGCTTTACTATTATTTATGGGTAATTGTTGGTTTACCACTCGTTTTAGTTCATCAAAAAAAATATCCCAGGGAAATACAGTTATGAAACTAGATATTTGAAGGGTGATAATCTAACAATTCTTAGAAAATCTGGCAACATTTCAAAATGTAAGAAACAAATAAAGATAATTATAGCATAAGATAATGCGGTGAGAAAGAAACGCTTTGGTGTGTGTTTTCATTTTAATTCTATTTTTGACTCTTAAAGCTGTAAAAATGAACTTTCCCCAATCATCAGTTATTGCGCCACCAAGTGATCACAGGTGGAACAGCATTTAAACTGCATTTTTAACAATTTTGACATAGGTTACCAGATCATTGGCCAAAACAGTCCCAAAAAATATTTCAATTTGTAAATATTTAGACTCGTTGGCGCCGCCTTGGGGTCATGATGCTTTGAAATGGGATTTTTTTTTTTATTTGAGTTGCCTGTATCATAAGGTAATTTGAACAGATCTCACTTAAATACGTCTTCTAACTAAGGATCAGTCGTAGAGCGCATTGTAACGACTTGGTCACCGAGAGGCGATGGCGACGTAGGTGCTCGAGCCCTTGATCGCTGCTTGCAGCTTTAATTATTCTTATTATTATTATTATTATTATTCTTATTTTTGTAACGTGTTTTTGCGGGCACTTTTGAGGGCCTAAACATGTATGAAAAGTCACCGAATTTCGCACACACATCAGAACCTGCGAAAATTTACGTCTAATTGTGTTTCGAAAAGCGGGTGTGGTAAAATGACTCTACAGCGCCACCTAACGCGTTGTAGCTTATGATCCGCTATGAGTTTGTCGTAGGTGAATGAAATTCGCCACGCATGTGTAGGGTACTAAAACTTAAATATAGGTAAATGGGATCTCATTTCCAAAATCGACAGGAAGTCAGCTATTTCCCAAAAACCTCTAAAAATGGCCATTTTTGCTCACGTCGTACTTTAACGAACTCCTCCTAGAGATTTCATCTGTTAGTCTCAAAACTCGTTCAGCACTATCTTAAGGCATATGGGATGTTAAATTGCAAAGCTTTTTTGACTTCGATAAACTATGTGCGCACAGCGGTCATCCAAAGTCGAAATTTTGTCGTAAACAGGAAGTTGTTATAACTCGGCCAAGCAATGTCCGATCCAGTTCAAATTCGCCATGTAGGTTAAGAGTGAATATCTTAACAAATGCAAATAGCAATATACAGTGTCAGTTATAGCGCCACCTAGTGGCAACATGTAATAGACCCTTTTCCTTTGTTTTATACTTGTATTTCAGGCTGTATTGCGAGTACATGTTTGAAAATCACTACACTTATGTAAGGGATCAGGACCAACAAAAAAGTCAATAGGATTCAGTGTCCAAAACCGACAGGAAGTCGGTTATTTTTTACTATTGTATGAAATTGAGCATAGTTTCAAGCTTTGTATTTTAACGAACTCCTCCTAAAGAATTCATCTGTTCATCTTCAAAGTTGTTCGATATTCTCTCAAGGCATATGGGATGTTAAATTGCGAAGCTTTTTTGACTTCATTTTACGATGCGCGAATGGCAGTCCTCGAAAGTCGAACTTTTTCTTTGAACAGGAAGTGGTTAATAACTCAGCAATGCAATGTCTGATCAGGTTAAAATTCGTCATGCGTGTTAAGAGTCCATGTCTGAAGGATTTCATAGAGCGAAATACAGTGTCAGTTATAGCGCTACCTAATGGCAGCATGCAATATAGCAATTTCTGCTGTTTTTTACTGCTATTTCAGACTGTGTTTAAAGGACATCCTTGAAAATTGCCACACTTATGTTGCAGACCAAGACAAACAAAAAAGTCAATTGCATCGATTTTCCAAAATCAACAGGAAGTTAAATATTTTGCAAAAACCCTTAAAATGGCACTTTTCCATATCTCATACTTTAACAAACTCCTCCTAGAGAATTCATCTGTTCATCTCCAAAGTTGTTCAGTATTCTCTCAAGGCATATGGGATGTTAAATTGCGAAGATTTTTTGACTTCATTTTACGATGCGCGAATGGCAGTCCTCGAAAGTCAAACTTTTTATATGAACAGGAAGTGGTTAATAACTCAGCAATGCAATTTCTGATCGGGTTAAAATTTGTCAAGCGTGTTAAGAGTCCACGCCTGAAGGATTTCATAGAGCGAAATACAGTGTCAGTTATAGCGCCACCTAATGGCAGCATGCAATATAGCATTTTCTTCTGTTTTTTACTGCTATTTCAGACTGTGTTTAAAGGACATGCTTGAAAATTGCCACACTTATGTTACAGATCAAGACAAACAAAAAAGTCAATTGCAGCGATTTTCCAAAATCAAAAGGAAGTTAATTATTTTGCAAAAAACCCTTAAAATGGCTGTAGGGTTCTGTCGCTTTAAGGCATGGTTGCCAGGGTAGCGGTTTTCCCGCACAATTGGGCTATTTTAGAAAAGGAGTTGCGGGAAAAAATACGGAGTTGCGGGTTGCGGTTTTTTTGGGATACATTTATAATGTACCGCGGCCACAAAAAAATAAATAATAATAATAAATAATAATTGTGGACAAAGATAAAAGGGAACCTTTTATTAGTGGGTGTTGATCCCCGGGAATGAATACTTGGCAACAAGCGCTGCTTCTTGCGAGACGCAAATAGGCGCGCGCGCCACATGTGCTTTTGACATAACCAATCAAGCATCATCATCATCACGTCACTCCTTGAGAGCGTTGTAGTCAGAAGCGTCGGTTAGGTTGTCTGTGGATGAACAAGTACAAGTAGGCACTTCTGACTAGGGTCAAAAAAAATTCAGAGAGCACATGTTCTTATTTGACCTTTATTGTATGAGATTGTGTATTAAAAAGCACAATGTGTGATATTAAGAATTTGGGTTAGACAAAAGGCCAATACTTTAAACTTAAACTTGTATACATTTATTTTAAGGCCCTTTGTGGGAATCCAGCCGTTGTCTAATCTGATTGGACACTGAAAAGTGGGCTAGTTTTCATTCCATTTGGGCGGATTTTGAGTTGTCATTGGGCTGGAAATATTTCTGGGACCTGGCAACCCTGCTTTAAGGGGAAACCCCGCAGGGGCCAGGGAATACTGTGGCTTTAAGAGAGCACAAAACAAAAACTTGGTCATGAATTATCCTCCGGACATGTTGTTGTTTATTTGCATGGCGTTAGAGCTGTGGTGAACGGATATGAAATTGAATTAGATTTTTAGAGGAGTTTTCGCTGAGCACAACGGTATGTGATATGTGTGGGGTCATTCTCAGGGTTAGTGAACTATGAGCGGAAATGTATTGCACAAGGGGGCAAGTCCCCGGTACCTGTGACTCTCGGGCTTAAAGGTACGTTCACATCGAACGCGGTTCGCGCGGAAATAAAGCGCAACTCGCGAGTGAATGCACGCGTGTTTACTTTGTGTTTGATCGGCAGAGCCGATGAATGCACGCAAGACATTCAGGTGTTGACTGGAATGCGCGGATTTGTGGGAGAAGCTACAGAGGCGCAGCATTGGTTTGGAAAATGGCGGACGGGATTGTTAAGTTTCTATCTGCACCATTAAGCTTTAAATTGCTCCACAACATCAAAAACGTGTTCAGGGCTGTGGCTAGGAGCTTAGAATCCTACAAAGAGGAACCCTGCTCGGCGTGGTTCACCTACATTTCCACAGGAACTTCAGTTTGAACCCCAGTCGCGTTCAGCGGGAGCTTCGACTGATCCAACCCCACCTCCCTGACCTGTTGCACGGGCAGCTCCAGCAGGAAACCCGCGCGTCTGTCTCTGGTCAGTATTCATGATAAATTCTGTGTAAATAATGACCAAGAACCTCCTAACCTAACGAACGGACGGGACTTTAATAAAAAGATAAATAACTTTCGTTTTTAACAATTAAAGCAACATGTTAAAAATGCTGTAATCATATAATGTAATTACTGTATTTGTTTAATTTAGAAATTTCAGATTTATACAGTATATTGTTGTATTTCTAAGTAATCTTAAATTAACTATAGATTAACTTGGTTCTAGTGAAGCAATAAACTGTGGTTTGCTTTAGTTTTTTTATTACAGTATACTCATATATTAAAGTAAAATATAACTTATAGTTGTACTTGTGGGGAATATATATTCCACAGCAATATCAGAATTACAAAGAAATGTTAACCTTCTTCACTGTAGTACAGTTAAAACAGTGCATATGTAAATGTTAGGGTTTTTTATTGCTAGAGTTTGAATAATAAAACTTGTTAAACAGTGGATTGAATGTAATACTGATGGTGAAACAAGTAAATCAGAGCAAATGCTAAATACAGGTAAAGTTAGAAAGTTTAAACAGTAATGATGTTACACCAGCCATTGAAATTTGACATTTCGCCATAAACAGGAAGTTATTATTACTCAGCCATACAATGTCTGATGGATCCCAAATGTACCAACTATACTAAAAGTCCCTGTCTGAATACAACTACAACATTATTCATCGGTTATAGCGCCACCAAGTGATCACAGGTGGAACAGCATTTAAAACTGCATTTTTACCAATTTTGACAGGTTACCAGAATATTGGCCAAAACAGTCCCAAAAAATATTTCAACTCATAAATATTTAGATTCGTTAGCGCCACCTGGGGGTCATGATGCTTTGAGATGGGATTTTTTTTACTTGAGTTGCCTGTATCATTAGGTTAGTTGAACAGATCTCGCTTGAATACGTCTTCTAACTAAGGATCGGTCGTAGAGCGCATTGTAACTACTTGGCCACCGAGAGGCGATGGCGACGTAGGTGCTCGAGCCCTTGATCGCTGCTTGCAGCTTTAATTATTATTATTCTTTTTCTTCTAACGTGTTTTTGCGGGCACTTTTGAGGGCCTAAACATGCGTAAAAAGTCACCAAATTTTGCACACACATCAGAACCTGCGTAAATTTACGTCTATTTGTGGTTCGAAAAGCGGGTGTGGTAAAATGACTCTACAGCGCCACCTAACGCGTTGTAGCTTATGATGCGCTATGAGTTTGTCGTAGGTGAATGAAATTCGCCACGCATGTGTAGGGTACTAAAACTTAAATATAAGTAAATGGGATCTCGTTTCCAAAATCGATAGGAAGTCAGCTATTTCCCAAAAACCTCTAAAAATGGCCATTTTTGCTCACCTCGTACTTTAACGAACTCCTCTTAGAGATTTCATCTGTTCGTCTCAAAACTCGTTCAGCACTATCTTAAGGCATATGGGATGTTAAATTGCGAAGCTTTTTTGACTTCGATAAACTATGTGCGCACAGCGGTCATCCAAAGTCGAAATTTTGTCGTAAACAGGAAGTTGTTATAACTCGGCCAAGCAATGTCCGATCCAGTTCAAATTCGCCATGTAGGTTAAGAGTGAATATCTCAACAAATGCAAATAGCGATATACAGTGTCAGTTATAGCGCCACCTAGTGGCAACATGTAATAGACCCTTTTCTGTTGTTTTATACTTGTATTTCAGGCTGTATTGCGAGTACATGTTTGAAAATCAGTACACTTATGTAAGGGATCAGGACCAACAAAAAAGTCAATAGGATTCAGTTTCCAAAACCGACAGGAAGTCGGTTATTTTTTTACTATTGTATGAAATTGAGCACAGTTTCAGGCTTTGTACTTTAACGAACTCCTCCTAGAGAATTCATCTGTTCATCTTCAAAGTTGTTCAGTATTCTCTCAAGGCATATGGGATGTTAAATTGCGAAGCTTTTTTGACTTCATTTTACGATGCGCGAATGGCAGTCCTCAGAAGTCGAACTTTTTCTATGAACAGGAAGTGGTTAATAACTCAGCAATGCAATGTCTGATCAGGTTAAAATTCGTCATGCGTGTTAAGAGTCCAGGTTTGAAGGATTTCATAAAGCGAAATACAGTGTCAGTTATAGCGCCACCTAATGGCAGCATGTAATATAGCATTTTCTTCTGTTTTTTTACTGCTATTTCAGACTGTGTTTAAAGGACATGCTTGAAAAGTGCCACACTTGTGTTGCAGATCAAGACAAACAAAAAAGTCAATTGGAGCGAGTTTCCAAAATCAACAGGAAGTTAATTATTTAGCAAAAAACCCTTAAAATGGCACTTTTCCATGTCTTATACTTTAACAAACTCCTCCTAGAGAATTCATCTGTTCATCTCCAAAGTTGTTCAGTATTTTCGCAAGGCATATGGGATGTTAAATTGTGAAGCTTTTTTGACTTCATTTTACGATGCGCGAATGGCAGTCCTCGAAAGTCAAACTTTTTATATGAACAGGAAGTGGTTAATAACTCAGCAATGCAATTTCTGATCGGGTTAAAATTTGTCAAGCGTGTTAAGAGTCCACGTCTGAAGGATTTCATAGAGCGAAATACAGTGTCAGTTATAGCGCCACCTAATGGCAGCATGCAATATAGCATTTTCTGCTGTTTTTTACCGCTATTTCAGACTGTGTTTAAAGGACATGCTTGAAAATTGCCACACTTATGTTGCAGATCAAGACAAACGAAAAAGTCAATTGCAGCGATTTTCCAAAATCAAAAGGAAGTTAATTATTTTGCAAAAAACCCTTAAAATGGCTGTAGGGTTATGTCGCTTTAAGGGGAAACTCCCCCCCAGGGGCCAGGCGGTGTACAGTGGCTTTAAGAGAGTGGCTGTGGAATGGAAACAGTGGCAGTCTGGCAGAGCAAAAACTTGGTCATGAATTATACTCCGGACATGTTGTTTATTTGCATGGCCTTATAGCTGTGGTTAACGGATATGAAATTGAATTAGATTTTTAGAGGAGTTTCCGCTGAGCACAACGGTATGTGATATGTGTGGGGTCATTCTCAGGGTTAATGAGCTATGAGCGAAAATGTAATGCACAAGGGGGCAAGTCCCCGGTACCTGGGACTCTCGGGCCTAAGAGCTTATATTGTATTTATGTTTATACTATTTTTATGTGCGTGCATGTTGAGAGTGATTGACGTTTCGCTGCTCCAGTCAGAGTCCGGGGACGAACTATTTAACATGCGCGTCTGCTCCGGTTTCACTCTCTCTCCGAGTTTGTGGCCAACCGCTACTAGCGCACAGTGACTGTGTCTCGTTCGCGATCGTCCAGTTCGGTGCTGTCATCTCTCTCGCTCTCTCTCTGAGAGTTTGAAAGTAGTTGATCTCCCGTGCTTCGCTGAGACCTGCTGCCTCTATGACAACACCGTCTCTCCTCCAGCGCTGCTGCAGTTTCGGCTCCCCTCTGCGTGAACGCGCATTCAATCACGTGATTTCACAGACTAAGCCAATGGAGTTCATATAAAATGTTTACTCGTGAAGACGTTTTCATTTTTATTTTGCTTATATGCCGCGTAGATGTCAAATTTACTTGTAACACATTGTTTAATTATAAATATAAGTTTAAAAGAATGCAATCGCCCAATGCAAGTTGCTTACAGCAGTGAATATTGTACAGCATTACAGCAAATGCACAGCATTATACAAACTTCAGATGTTCATATTTTATTTGCGTATTCATTACAATAATTAACATTTAACGTAAAAAGAAGGATAAAACAAAGTAAAAATGTGTTGATGTGATATAATGTAAAAAGCTTTAGATGTTTATATTTTATTTGTATTAGACTTACTACTTAAAAGATATTTGTTTGTGAAATGTTTGCATTCATTTGTAATAAACTCCCTGGTGCTGCTTTTTAGTCCATGTGCAAAAAAAGCAAAGCAGAAAGACTGTAATGAAATCACAATGCCTATTTTGAGGTTTTGTGTGTAACTTATAGGATAAATACCACACACTAATTGTGATGAAACATAAAGGGCCTAATAGACAATGAAACTGAAACAGCTTGTTTTGCCCTGTAAATCTATTTATGGATCTATGTGATTTTTATTGTGAATATCAGTTCCACGTGATCAGAATTTGACAACCTAATACAATTTTATCATGTTTAAAATGTCAATTGAACCTAAATTCATGTTAGATGTGCACATTCTGATCATGCTCAACCGGTGCTAACAATAACATAAAGTCCATTATTTCAGCATAACAATATATCAGTATAACAAGGTGCCAATAATGCAAAGGAAAGGCAGGTAAACATTTAGTTTAATTCAGAGTGACTCAGTTCCATCATTGTTCTATCATTTCCACAATGGAATAATGTTTCTGTCCCTGTTTATATAAGGCCAGTGTCATGTACTGGTTCCAACCCTGTTTCAAAGCATACACCAGCAGCTCCATACAAGGTTTTTATCAGTGTGTTTCTAAACACTATAATGTGCAGGGATGGTAACAACATATCGACTGCATTACCAAGGACATGCCAAATTGTACCGCAGTATCCAGAAAATGCTCTTTCTTTCACCTCTTACTTTAAAAAAATGTATGCATGGAGTATTGTTCAGTTGTTTGTACTGCGACAAATAAAACACAGCTTAGAAAGCTGCAGATTGTTCAGAACAGAGCTACAGATTGATGCTGCAATGCTCATATCAAACTAGCTCTTACGATGATCATCTGGTTAACAGTTAATATCACAATTGCTTTACTATTATTTATGGGTAATTGTTGGTTTAGCACTCGTTTTAGTTCATCAAAAATAATATCCCAGGGAAATACAGTTATGAAACTAGATATTTGAAGGGTGATAATCTAACAATTCTTAGAAAATCTGGCAACATTTCAAAATGTAAGAAACAAATAAAGATAATTATAGCATAAGATAATGCGGTGAGAAAGAAACGCTTTGGTGTGTGTTTTCATTTTAATTCTATTTTTGACTCTTAAAGCTGTAAAAATGAACTTTCCCCAATCATCAGTTATTGCGCCACCAAGTGATCACAGGTGGAACAGCATTTAAACTGCATTTTTAACAATTTTGACATAGGTTACCAGATCATTGGCCAAAAAAAAAAAAAAAAATATTTCAATTTGTAAATATTTAGACTCGTTGGCGCCGCCTTGGGGTCATGATGCTTTGAAATGGGATTTTTTTTTATTTGAGTTGCCTGTATCATAAGGTAATTTGAACAGATCTAGCTTCAATATGTCTTCTAACTAAGGATCAGTCGTAGAGCGCATTGTAACGACTTGGTCACCGAGAGGCGATGGCGACGTAGGTGCTCGAGCCCTTGATCGCTGCTTGCAGCTTTAATTATTATTATTAGGGCTCGAGCACCGAAGGAGCTCGGGCCCAACGGGCTCGAGCACCGGAGGTGCAAGAACCCTATTGTTTCTGTTAGGATTATTATTATTATTATTATTATTATTCTTTTTCTTCTAACGTGTTTTTGCGGGCACTTTTGAGGGCCTAAACATGCGTAAAAAGTCACCAAATTTTGCCCACACATCAGAACCTGCGTAAATTTACGTCTATTTGTGGTTCGAAAAGCGGGTGTGGTAAAATGACTCTACAGCGCCACCTAACGCGCTGTAGCTTATGATGCGCTGTGAGTTTGTCCTAGGTGAATGAAATTCGCCACCCATGTGTAGGGTACTAAAACTTAAATATAAGTAAATGGGATCTCATTTCCAAAATCGACAGGAAGTCAGCTATTTCCCAAAAACCTCTAAAAATGGCCATTTTTGCTCACGTCGTACTTTAACGAACTCCTCCTAGAGATTTCATCTGTTCGTCTCAAAACTCGTTCAGCACTATCTTAAGGCATATGGGATGTTAAATTGCGAAGCTTTTTTGACTTCGATAAACTATGTGCGCACAGCGGTCATCCAAAGTCGAAATTTTGTCGTAAACAGGAAGTTGTTATAACTCGGCCAAGCAATGTCCGATCCAGTTCAAATTCGCCATGTAGGTTAAGAGTGAATATCTTAACAAATGCAAATAGCAATATACAGTGTCAGTTATAGCGCCACCTAGTGGCAACATGTAATAGACCCTTTTCTGTTGTTTTATACTTGTATTTCAGGCTGTATTGCGAGTACATGTTTGAAAATCAGTACACTTATGTAAGGGATCAGGACCAACAAAAAAGTCAATAGGATTCAGTTTCCAAAACCCACAGGAAGTCGGTTATTTTTTACTATTGTATGAAATTGAGCACAGTTTCAGGCTTTGTACTTTAACTAACTCCTCCTAGAGAATTCATCTGTTCATCTTCAAAGTTGTTCAGTATTCTCTCAAGGCATATGGGACGTTAAATTGCGAAGCTTTTTTGACTTCATTTTACGATGCGCGAATGGCAGTCCTCAAAAGTCGAACTTTTTCTTTGAACAGGAAGTGGTTAATAACTCGGCAATGCAATGTCTGATCAGGTTAAAATTCGTCATGCGTGTTAAGAGTCCATGTCTGAAGGATTTCATAGAGCGCAATACAGTGTCAGTTATAGCGCTACCTAATGGCAGCATGCAATATAGCACTTTCTGCTGTTTTTTACTGCTATTTCAGACTGTGTTTAAAGGACATCCTTGAAAAGTGCCACACTTATGTTGCAGACCAAGACAAACAAAAAAGTCAATTGCATCGATTTTCCAAAATCAACAGGAAGTTAAATATTTTGCAAAAAACCCTTAAAATGGCACTTTTCCATATCTCATACTTTAACAAACTCCTCCTAGAGAATTCATCTGTTTATCTCCAAAGTTGTTCAGTATTTTCGCAAGGCATATGGGATGTTAAATTGCGAAGATTTTTTGACTTCATTTTACGATGCCCGAATGGCAGTCCTCGAAAGTCAAACTTTTTATATGAACAGGAAGTGGTTAATAACTCAGCAATGCAATTTCTGATCGGGTTAAAATTTGTCAAGCGTGTTAAGAGTCCACGCCTGAAGGATTTCATAGAGCGAAATACAGTGTCAGTTATAGCGCCACCTAATGGCAGCATGCAATATAGCATTTTTTTCTGTTTTTTACTGCTATTTCAGACTGTGTTTAAAGGACATGCTTGAAAATTGCCACACTTATGTTACAGATCAAGACAAACAAATAAGTCAATTGCAGCGATTTTCCAAAATCAAAAGGAAGTTAATTATTTTGCAAAAAACCCTTAAAATGGCTGTAGGGTTCTGTCGCTTTAAGGCATGGTTGGCAGGGTAGCGGTTTTCCCGCACAATTGGGCTATTTTAGAAAAGGAGTTGCGGGAAAAAATACGGAGTTGCGGGTTGCGGTTTTTTTGGCTACATTTATAATGTACCGCGGCCGCAAAAAAATAAATAATAAATAATAATAATAAATAAT